>JAVSBS010013010.1:7562-59759 GCA_033124195.1 Coracias cyanogaster | reverse complement strand
CGCGATTCCTGACTTCCAACTTCCGCTTCCTGGAGGATTTCCCAATAATCCATGGAAGTTGTAGTTCTCTTCAGCTGGCTTAGGAAGGCATTCCAAACAGTGGGTCAGTTTCCCACACTTGTGCTGGCAACAACTGGCAGCCATGAGAACTGCTGCATCTGCTGTGAACAGGTGGACAATCTGCTCAGCCTTGTGGCTGAGCTACGCGAGGAGGTTGAAAGGTTGAGGATCATTAGGGAGGCAGAACAGGAGATAGACTGGTGGAGCTAGGCTCTGCCCTCCTTGAAACAGAAATGGGATCACCCATCAGAGAGCACCCAGGACCAAGGGGTCTCTGTAACCTGTCCGTGTCAGGCCAATAGCAGAAGCCTAAATGAAAAGAGTGAGTGGAGGCAAGTCCACAGTAGGGGCAGCAGGTGAAATCCCCTCTTGCCCACCTCACCACCCCAGGTGCCTCTGAGCAATAGGTATGAGGCTCTGGTTAAGGATGAACAGCCAAGTGAGGATGGGGACAATGGGCAAGTTACACCAGAGATGCCTACACATTCAGACAGGCCTCCTGTCCGTATCACCACCACACACAAAAGGAAGGAAAGAAGGGTTATAGTTGTAGGTGACTCTGTTCTGAGGGGAACAGAGGGTCCAATATGCCATGTAGACCCTCCTCACAGGGAGGTCTGCTGTCTCCCTGGAGCCCGGGTTAAAGACACCACAAGGAAACTTCCCAGATTAGTGAGGTCCTCAGACTACCACCCACTACTGATTTTCCATGTGGGTGGACAGGAAGCAGCAATACATAGTCCAAGAATTATCAAGAAAGACTTTAGGGCCTTGGGACGGTTAGTGAGAGAATCTGGGGCGCAGGTTATTTTATCTTCTCAGTTGAAAGCAGTGATATTGGAAGGAACAGGAGGATACAATCTATCAATACATGGCTCCGGGGATGGTGTCACCACCACAATCTTGGGTTTTTTGATAATGGGATGGCCTATGCAGCACCAGGAATGCTGACATCAGATGGGAGACACCTTTCTCAAAGGGGGAAGAGGGTCTTTGCCCAAGAGATTGCGGGGCTGATTGACAGGGCTCTAAACTAGATGTGAAGGGGAAGGGGGTAATAATATCGGGCTTGTCTGTGATAAGAGGCAGGGCGACACATCAGGGTTGGAGGGATGGGGTGACAGTAAGGGCCTTCTACCTGAGGCATGCTGTGGACACTGCAGCACAGGCAAAGTCTAACAGAGATGAGCCATAGGCTCCTGAGGAAATAGGAGCCAACAAGGTAGCAGTCATGAAACACCTTAAAGGAATAAAGGAGTGAAGTGCTGGGGCCTGAGCTGTGGGCCCCAAGTTAGAGTTGACCTGTGGATGAGTCACACCTAGCAGAATGTTTTGGTTTTCCTATTGGCTTCATGTTCCAGAGGCAGAACCTGGCCCACCTGTGTCTCTGTGGCTCCGTCCTCACCCAGGTGGTTGTGGCTGGGGTGGTGGGAGAGGCCAGGGCTACTTTAACCAGAAGCCAATCAGTCTCTGTGTGGCTTCTGTTGGGGCTTATTGCTTCTTGCTGAGCTTTCTCATAGGTGTCCTTCCATGTGAAGGGTCACTGAGGGAGCTGTCCCTGTCTGTTGTGTCCCGCAGGCCATGCTGGCACCACAATGGGCAGTGGAGGAGCTGGGCCACAGGAACCTATGGTAGGAGTCTTTGAAAGAAGACTTCCAATGGGCTGTTGCTGAGTTCAGTGTTGGTCTGTGTGAACAGGCAACTCATGGCAGCATAAAATGATGATGGCTGAACTGATATAACACATAGGAACCAGTACCAACAAAGGTCTTGAAGATGTAAAGCAGTGAAGAATGGTGCTGACTGGACCTCAGAACAGGAGGCAGCCAAGTTTATTATCTATAAAGCTTATTTTGAACTTTTATTTTCATCCATCTGCAGTGTCAGGGACATTGTGTTGGGAAGTATTTTATCCCATAAAATTGCTTGCCTGTTTCTTTAACTTTAGGCAATATATTTTATTGCCTGCATTTTTAGGGTGCTGACACATACAGTGTGCTGAGTTTACTAATTGCCTGTTTGAGGTGATGCCACAAAAAACTGTTCCTTGAAGAATGTAGTCATTGAAATACTTTGTTAAAAAACCCCTCAATTCACAAGGAGTGATGCCAATTTCAACTCTGAAATAATTCTAATAGAGTATGAAATATAGCACTATCAAACCATATAGATTACTGACAGGATTAAACACACAGAAAGCAGTGCTGAGCCTGTAAGGATGCTGTTGGGAGACATATCTAAAGCTGAAATGTGTAGTAACAGGTATCGATTCTGATGCCTGTGTTAAAGGGAAATTGATAGATACTGTTTTGCTTCTAGTAATATAAGGGGAACTACAGACGTTGAAGTGAATAATTGTGATATGTTGAGTTATTATAATTTGTTAATGTCCAGTATTCCTAATTAGAACATTGGTAGGCTTCCATGAAAAGGAAATTAAGAGAAGGAAAAAACTTTTTTTGAATAATGAAGTTTGTTGAATCCAGACAAATATTCTCTCACCAGCCATCAGTCATTTATTTTTCAATTACTGTCATAGGGATACCTGTTGTGGCTGCATCCAATAAATACTAAAGCATAAAAGTTTCTACACCCAAGTGATGCCCTCCTAAGCTACACGTTTCCTCTTGTCATCCCTGGAGGTGTTCAAGGCCAGGCTGGATAGGGCCTTAAGCAACCTGGTCTAGTAGGAGTTGTCCCTGCCATGGCAGAGGGGGTGGAACTAGATGATCTTTGAGGTCCCTTCCAACCCATCCGGTGATCTAGATCCAGTATTTTTATTGGAATAATGATTACTTGTTTACAGATATCATAGTTTTATTTACTCTTTTTCTCTAATGAGGCACTAAAGTAAGCTGCATATATGAGAGGCTTAATGTCAAAGTATTTGTGTAAAAGGGTGTCTAAAACTCTCATATCTCTGAGCATGGAAAGAGCTTCTCAGAGAGATCTCCGTGATACAATTTACATTCCCCATCTCCAGTGGCTGGTAATGCAAACAAAGAGAGAGAGACAGAGAAAACACTTCATGGCCTCAGAGGTGGAAGAAAAGTTTTTCTAAGAAAATAAGGTTTTGTTCAGACTTTACCTCCAACTAATCTGCCAAAGCAGAAAAAGCTCTCAACATGACTTTCCTCTGCTTATATGAAGGGCATGTTTATAATACAAGACTGTTTTTTTTGTGAGGAAGTAGCTAAAATCTTTAATTTGCTGAAGATCTTTAGAGATAATATGGTGGCACATGTAGCAGGGAAGTCAGAAATTGGCACGGTATGAATAAAATATCTAATTTAATATTATGCAAACTCCAACTGATATATGACATTAAGGGGGTTTTAGGGTCTTCCAGGCTTTTTTTTTGGGGGGGCGGGTGGGGGGTTGTTTTGACTTTTGTTTGTTTTTTTCTAAGTTTGTAGCAAAAGTCAGTCTATTAAGGTTTAGGAAAATAGTAGACCATTGAGAGAATGCTGTTGGGCTGCAATGTAAGAAAGAACATTTAAATGTTGACAGCAAACATAAAAGCTGCAAGAGAAAGTAGTGCGAGAAAAATAAAGGCACAAGTCTGGGTCTGTTGGCATAAATTTCCACAGGCCACTCACTCAGCTGACATGTGAGAGTTTATATTAGTGAAGAGTTCCAGAGTTCAGAGTTATTTTATTACTGCTTTAATAATCAGAAAAGTTTGTCTTTGCTGAGATTGTTAAAATTCTTCAGCATTCATTTATCCTTTGAATTAAATCACAATATATGAAAATGTGTACTTGTGTTTGCACACATGAGCGTTTCTCTGTATATTTATTGTTATTCTCTTTCTTTTCTTAGAGTGTGCTAACATCTAAAGAAAGAAAAAACTGAAAGCCACTAGAGTTAAAGTACCATGTGAAAAAGCAAGTCTTCATGTTGTGTACCAGGAGTTTTAGGAAATAAAAAATATATTATACATACTGAAAGGAAAAATCTGGCTCTCTGGTGTCTCTGGAGCTATTAAACAGCTGAAAAAAACCCCCATGAAGCATATCAAAACTCAGATGTGAAAACCCAATTTTGTGGCATGCATCGGGAAACTAACAAATTTTTCGGTGTTGCACAGAATTTACAGAGTTGTAACAAACGATGTCTTCGGAGTGACAACTATTAATACATACTATAGCGAGGTAGTTCAGGGAAACAGAATGCATTCATTTCAGGGTGAATTAAGGTGTCCTGTTTATTACTCCAATCCCAAACTTCACACACCATCAAGAAATATGAAAACACTGGTTCCTGTAAAAATCCATGGAGGTTTTTTCTCTTTTCTGGTAGCCTTCAGAGTGGTGGTATAGCAGGGCTGCTATGAATACATGAAAACAACTACTCCTATTTATGGGGAAAATATCCTTATGACAAAAAAATGCCAATTTGTGATAAAGTTGTCATTCCAATAGTAGGTTTTCATTAATTTGTGAAAACAGAAAAAATCGAATGCATCCTGTAATTTAATTAAACATATGTTAACTTCTAAGGTATCGTAGAAGACTCACAATCATTAAAAAATACAATTCTATTCCAAACTTCTCACACTTAGAAAAGTGCTGCATAATAACAATACAAAATCCAGTGAGAGCATTCTCACTAGTATTCTCAAGAGGTATTATCATTCTGAAGCAAAGAAATAGAGGTATTTTAGGTTATTTCTATGAGCAACACATTTCATTTCCATGGACTTTTAAAATTTAGGGTTAAGCTTTGCATTGTATGCTTTCCCCAAGAGACACAATTTGGATAGTTTTGTTTCATTCGCAGTAATATTGCAGAAACTTCTCATTATTTACCTATTATATTCCAAAGTTTTTCCTTGAAATTGTTTTTCCTTCATTAATACTGTATCTCTAGTTAGTTTTTTCTGCCTTTCTCCTGCCATTATTTACTCTCCATGCTTTAAATCAGTTTTTCCATCCCTTTCCATTACTTGCTGGATTTAATTACTGTATTTGGGCCACTTACCTTTGCTTGTCCATTGTTCCTGTTGGTTGCAGCTTGCTCAACATTTTGGCATAAAACTGCATCATAAATTCAAACCACTACCCTGCAGTCAAATGATCCAAATAGATTCTTTGCCCATCCCCGTTTTTATGACAGGAATTTTGGCTCTTCTCTCAGTTACAACAATATAAATCTGTGTGCAATCCTTCTATACTGAATACCTGTATTAATACAATTTTGTATATTTTTCTGTGTTCACCTGTTTATCCTTTTGTGATGGAATCTCTCCTTGTTCCTCCTCTGTTTCCTTAGTTAAATGGTTTGCCTCATTAGCATTGGAATGTATCTGACATATTCTGAAAGCTGTAGGCTACCAGAGAATTCTCACCTCTTTAAGAGTCTGTTTCTTTGGTACTTTTATGTTGTTAGTTTATACAATGACAGCACAAGTTTTTCTTCCTCTTCTTTGCTTGTTCTGTGACAGCTTTATATTGATAAGGTGCACTGTTCTACAGACAAGTTGATTGTTCTCACATTTTGTGTGACAAAAATATTGAGGAGTTTAAAATTATTTTTCATTTTATTGTTGCTGGAGTAGGTAGCAGCAAATACTATTTTCTACAGTGCTTATTATTGCAAAGGGATGGCAAGAAAAAGCCAAATAAGTAAATAAAATGCACATACTATCATGATCCCAAAATGAAAACATATTTATCATGCAGCAGGATGCAAGGATTGCTTTTCTACTTAAGCAGCTGGTTGGATAATTCTCTAGAAACCAAACATGCCATAATGTTTATTACTTACAGCCAATCTCTCACTGACACCTATTCACCTCAGTATTCACTGTCCATCTGAGGATGACAGAGCTAACTTATTTTTCAGTGTTAGTAGTAGGAAGAGGTGGTGAGCATCTTTGCTGTATCACTCAAATGATAAACTGGTTTTCAGTATGTCTTTCCCCAGCTTGAAATACTATGGTGATATCAGTGTCAGTTAATATTTTTGCGTTTAGTTTTAAAACCTGTAAAAATGCAGACATCAAAACATCACATGTTTAATAGTTTCAATGTTTATTTTCTTTTCTGCCATCTTTTTTTTCAGCAGATAAATAGAGTATTTGTGCTTATTTAATGGAATAGCAATTTGTTAGTTAATTTTATGGTTTGTACTACTAGGGTTTTGTTCTGTGCTCTGCAGGCTGCTGTACATGCAGCGTGATATGTTTGGCAGCACATTGCTGCAATGGGGCTGACACATATTCCAAATAAATTGCACAGGGACTAAATAGATTTTGGCAACTCGATTTTTGTCATGGAACTACTTAGTATTAAGGAGTGTATCTGAGCATAATGGTGTCTTACTGTGAAAAGATAATGCAAATAGCTTCTGACAAAACAGCAAGACCAAAAATCCTTATATATTTTACAGTCTTTATAAATAACTTCGTAAAGATACAGGCTTATCTTTATGTGCCCAGGAATGCTGAATGGAAAGTGACAATCAGTCATAATAATTATTCCATGAAAGAGCTTTGGGCAAATACAGAAGGTGTAGTTTTGTTCTTGGTGAAAAAAGCAAGCAGGCACTTGTTTTCACTTACTACAGCAGCCTGTGGCAGACTTTAAACAAGCAGGACTGCCTCAAGTCATCTGTGGTCCTATCTCTGAATGCTGCTGAAGTGCAGGGGCCTGAGCTGTGGGCCCCAAGTTGCAGTTGACCTGTGAATGAGTCACAACCTAGCAGAATGTTTTGGTTTCCCCACTGGCTTCGTCTTCCAGAGGCAGAACCTGGCCCACCTTTATCTCTGTGGCTCTGCCCTCACCTAGGTGGTCACGGTTGGGGTGGTGGGCAAGGCCAGGGCCATTTTAACTAGGAATCGAGCAGTCAGAGGAACTTCCTGTTGGGTGTGGCTTCTGCTGGGGTTAGTCACAGGTTGCTGAGCTCTCTTAGTGATGTTCTTCCATGTGAAGGGACACTGCGGGAGCCATCTCTGTCCATTGTGTCCAGCAGGTGATGCTGGCACCACAGTGGGCAGCGGAGGAGCTGGGCCCACAGGAACCTGTGGCAGAACTGTCTGAAAGAAGACTTCTGAGGGGCTGTTGCTGAGTTCAGTGTTGGCCTGTGTGATCAGGCAACTGATGGCAGCGTAAAATTGTGATGGCTGAACCAGCACAGCAGTGTGAAGAAGCCATAGATAATGAAAGATGCAAATGATGACCTTAAGCTGATTGAAAAAAATATTATTAGGGAAAAACCTCAGCAGTGAAACTGCCTGACTGAGGCAGCAGCAAGGACAATAGACACAACTGCAGTACTTAGTGAGCTCAATAAGACCTCAAGATGAAGTAACTTGTTATAAGAATGAAGAAAAAGTATGCCAACATCAGGACTTTCATATTTGGTACAGAAATGTAATGACCTAAAAAGAAAGCTAAAAGGAATTTGGAAGGCTGTCTCCAGAATAACACAGAATAGCGTTGGCATGACTCTGTCAGGTTGAAATCAGATGGATTATCATTATCCAGATTCTGTTTTGAAGCTGAACGAGGTGGCTTGACCAAATGATCAGAATGAGGAACAAAAGGAACACAAAGCAGGCTTTTGTGCTAAATGCCGTCCTCCAGATAAAACAAATATCATAATGAATCATGCAATTAACATCTCTCTAAATACCAGTATGGCTTCACTTCTGTTTGCTGTCCAGTCGTATAAATTCTTCTACCACGGCTAGATTGCTGCATGCCGAAGATGGGAGTGAAATTTAGAGGCAAGCACCTGCTAATCAGGCGCATATTAAGCATGAAGTCTAACACCTTGTCATGGAATTATGCCTTTGGTGGCAATTTTGCAGACTTTTCATGATAAACTTGTGAGCACTCAGGCTTTCTGGGCACATACATAAACAGCCACCTGCCTCTGCAAGTTTGTTTCTTTCACTGCAGAGGAACAGCAGGCCTCTGAAAATGTGAACAAAGGACTGTGAAGGCTGTGAAAGAAAGATCTCTACTTTCACATGCCCAGATCGAGCTCAGACCTAAGCACACACTTATCTCTTCCTTCCTGATGCCCCAGTTCCCACTGAAAAAATATCTGGGCACACATGCTAAGCAGGAGCTATGCTTGTACCAGTCAGGTCCCCAATCATTCAAGTGAGGTGACAAAGACCACCAGATTACAGCACCTTAGCCAAAATGGTCATCTAGACACTACCTGTGGCACTTTTGGAAATGGGAAGTTTCTGCCCTAATGAATTTTGGGTGTGAAGTCTGTTAACATTTTTCATTTTAATTTGAACCTATTTCTTCAGTATTATTAATGTATCTAGTCTGCTTCAGTTCTTTGGAAAAATGATCTGCTTATTAGACCTGTGTCAACTCTGCTTTGTACATATCCAAGCAAAGGATCTATTTTATTTGGGTAGCACATTCACATGTCGAACCTTTCAAATTGTACCTTTTATCTGTAATAAGGCATGCTGCCACTCCAGTACCTGTTTACTGAATGTTTGGATGCTGTTTCATTTGTCTTGGCATAAAATATCGGGGTTTTTCAGACTCTGTTTGCTTTTCTTCCATTTTCTATAACTTTAAATTTATTCTGCAATGCTTCTGGCCTTCCACCAGACTTGCATACCTAATGTATTATACCTTGTACATATCCATGTTTATGCTGCAGACTTGCATTACTGCAGATTGATAAGTTATTGCCCACTAATGCATTGTTATAAATTTTCCAAGAACTTTGTATCTTCCTGAGCATTCAACAAATAGTATTAGTGTTTTACTGCACTAAACATGAAAAACCAAACAAATCTATGAGTTTATAAAACTGTAGCTCATCTGTAACAAGAACCTTCCAGAGATAAGATGGTTTATTTTAAATCTTAGATAAAACAATGTATTAATGCATATCTTCAGAATTGCAATAAACTTCCCAGTGATATGCATGTCATTTAACAAAGTAATAAAGCATAATAGTGATGGAGTTATTGAAAGACAATTGTTTTCTTCCATAGTGAAGGGTTCCAGGATCTATTCACCTGATTATCTAGGATTATCAAGAAGTATGACGGTTTAATTGAAATTTTCTCGAGTTCCTCTCTATGGACAAAATACAACTATCACTTTGCATTCATCGCTATCTAATAGGATAAAATACATTCCTAAACTGATACAATGTTTATAAAAGATAAAATTTTATCAAATGCTCTCAAATCCCACTTTCAAAACTCATTCATGTACTTCTCCACCTAAAGGTTATCAATGAGCTCTTAAGTCACTTCATCAATTTAAAAATGGGACTTCTAGAATATAGAAGTATTTATATAGAATGTCTTCTATATAAAATATTGGTTCGCACTGCCAATTTTTTTTCGCGTATGTAAGTATAACTGTGGGAGAACTTGCTAGGCTTTCTGTCTAAGTCACAGAGCAGAATTTGGTAAAGTGGATTGCTAGTTTCCTGCAAACATGTGGTCTATAGGAGTAATCACTTTTCACAGTGATTTATAACAGCAGGACATACATATTTTTGCTTCAATTATCATCTCTGGCACCTTGTCACTGTGGAAGGCAGAAGTCCAAAGTAGCTGGTAAGGGCTGTTTGCTAGCTCAAAGTAAGGTTTTTCCAAACAGCATCAACTCTTCATCAGATTCTGTCTTCACTCCTCCTAAAAGAGAGCTATTTCCATATTTATCTGGCAATGCCAATGTATTCAAGAATGATATTTATTGGATATGTTATATTACAGAAGATTAAGGTAAGGTTTGGATTTTTTTACATTTATTTCACTTCACAATATTTTTGCTATTTATTTAACTTCACAGATTATGCAAAAAGGAATGATCCATAGTAGTCCAGATGTGACAAAATGACACAAGGAAAGATGAGGATGCTGAGAGTAACCAGTTGGTGAAGGCATATAGTTTTGTCTATTCTGTAAAGCAGAATGATTTCAGAAATAAATATCTTAGGTCAATAATATGGTAATTCCCTAGCTATTGAACTGATAATGCATAATTGTTCCAAATAACTAACTTAACTTCCTAAAACAAGAACTTGGAGGAAACAGAATATCTTCATAGTCTACTAAAATACATATCTAGAGATGGGGCCAATATGTAGTGTCTCTTGTGTGTCAATAGATGATTTAAGGTGTCCATCGTTAAAAGAGATGTAACAGACAGCTGTCAGGCAGTATGGACATATCTCCTAATTCCCATCTTCTTTTGGAACATTCTCCTGATGCTTCCTAGTAGGTACAACTTTGCTGCTGGCTAGTATCATGCATCTGGATATTTGAAAATAGGCTAAATCATAGAAGACATTCCAGATGAAGGCTCTTGAATTAGAAATGTGATTAGAACTAACCTACAACAACAGAATTTTTTGTTCCTCCTTCTGAGAGGTCTAACGCGACACTATGTACACTTACCTTTAAACTCTTATACCTCTTTAACTTTTGAAGATGTCAGTAGAACCTTTGACCATTTACTGTGGATATATAAGAAACAAGGGGGGAAAATGTCATTAAAAATGACCTGTTTTGGCTTTACACTATGTTTATTGTTGCTATGCATCTGCACAGCTTGGCTGTTTTCAAAGATGGTTGTGTGAGTTGGACCACATTGCGCAGTATCGTATCACATCCTTTTATGTCTCACCAACTGAATTATCCCCCCTGCCCTTTATTCTGCCAAGGCAATACAATCAGATGAAAAAAGGTCAGACTTAATTCTGATAATGAACTGGTTATGTAGAAGAACCAAACATCTAAGAATCATTTCTTCTCTGACCTTCAGTAAGATATAACATTGTCTTTCACTTTTCAAAGTCTTAGTGCATCTGTTCAGGTCAATAACACCAAACCTCTATCTACTTCAGATCTATTCTCTGCCAGAACTGAATCTGAGAATTACAAAAAAATGATACTATAAGCAGTTGGAATACAAAAATTAAATAGAAACTATATTTAAAAGAAAGCATTAACACATTGCTGTTATTCTTCACTGAGAACTCTAATATAATAGATTAATAACAGTGTGGAATAGAATACATAGCTGTAGCAGTTGTGCTTTCCATGCAAAATCTTAAACCAAAAGTCATAATGATAACTGGAACCTAGTAGTGCCCTAGTGAAACAGGCACTATTATCTCCATCTTACAGATTTTTCAAGAAAAATAAAAGGAAGCAGAAAAGTTGCTTGCACTGTTTTGAAGCTCCTTTTAGGAAGTACTGAGGCTCTGCGTCACAAAAGTGGGAGCTTCTGGAGATGAGGAGAAAGGCAGAGCATTTTCTGCAACAAAGAAGGAATGCAGCTGCTATACCAGCATGGTGCTACTGTATGTGCTGCTGCCAGAGCAGAAGGAAAGGGCTATGGCTTTTTCTCTCACTTCATGCAGTTCATTGCCAGTGTGCTGGATGGAGATTGTCCTTCTCTGCTGGTGCAGAAGTTTCCCCTCATCTCTCCTGCAGGGGTCAAGGCATCCCAATCTGCCATTGGATGGGTTGCCTTGAGTGACCTGTGCCTGGAACAGGTGACAGAGCTGCAGCCTTCACCACATGTGGGTTTAAAAAAACCCCACAAACCTCACATTTTTCATGAAGACTAACATGTCAAAGTACTGCTGTCACTTGTGCTCTTCCTAGCAGAGCAGCTTCTGCATCAGCATGTTAAATAGCCTCTTACTGAGACCTAGGGAAGAGATATGTGCTGGCTACTGAGAGCCACTCAGAGCTTCAGAGCTTCAAGCTGACGATCACTGCTTTACAGGATAACGAGAGACATGCCCGTTTCAGATGAAACATTTAGTTTTAAATGGGCATCTGATGTCTGTCGATGGCAGAGGTCTAATTTAGACTTCCTTGATCACCGTGGCTGGCACACTCCCAGGTACTGCATTATATTAACAAGGTTCATAAACTGTCAAATATAACTCATCCACTTAACTCTCTGCAATGAGGCACAGACTCTGAGGACATGGCCTTTCCGAGAATGTTCTCTCTTTATAATTCATCATTCCTCCCAAATGCCTCATGTGATATGATGTTACTGGAATCTTCAGCTAAAAGGATCAAGTTTTTTTGGTCACACATTGTGCAGAATTTATTCGTATGTATTCTGCCACTCCAGGCACTGACTGGGACCTTTGCCATCAAGCTATTTCCATTCAGGCCAAGGAGATTGCTATTTTTCATGCTGAATAAACAAGGAAGTGATCTCTTGCCCTTCAGCAGAAGGGCTGTAAGGGGCAAGGTGCCTTTGGCCGTGGAATTGAAACTGTCCTTCTGGCTGGGGGCTCTAGAGGGTAATCTCTCTTCTCACCAGCCTAGGCTGCATGGTGTGATATTCCTTTAAACTCTCCAGTGGTTCTCCTTTTGAAGGAAAGGTTTCAAAAAGCACTTTGGCATTTGCTTTTTTGAAGCCTGCTTAGCTGATTTTGCTGAATGGAAAAGGTAGCACTGAAACATATCTTTTATTATAGATTACAAAGGTGGAAAAAGCCTGCAGTAGGCTAATGCTGAGAGGAAAAATAGCATTGAAACATGAGCTGAGTTCAGCTACTTTAAGTATTAGATGCCACAGGAAGAACTTTTATTGACCTTGAAACCCCCCTGACACTTGATGCTGTTATATTGTGCATCTAGAGCAAAATGTTTGTGCTAAGCAATGCATTTGCTAGAGATATGGATACTAGAGAGATGCACTGATGTGAAGCACCCCATGCAGACCGCTTTGTATTTTCACTGAGATTTCCTTACTCCAGAGCCTGAGGCTTGAGAAAGCTATTTGGTTAAGATAGTTCATTCTTCCTCATCTTCTTTAAGTGTTGCCAGAGAGAAAGGCTATCCTACCAAATATCCTACATTCCCATCTTGTTCACAGGCGCAGACAAGACAGAAAGCACAGGCAAAGCCTCCTCCTGACTTAGTCACCTTCCCAGCAGCTCTGTTGTTGATGGCACTGTCAAAGAGATCTATCTGTTCCTCTGCTGTTAGTCCACAATTCCCACTGGGCTTCTGAATGACTATTACTGTATTTTAATAATGTTCAGGTTTTATCACTTCAGGCCTTATTCATCTAGATAATACCATCTAGAGCTTTATCTATTAATGCCTTCTTTGGTTTTCTTTTTATAAGTTAATGAACTTGACTTTTCAGATTTCTGAAGAGCTGCTTCAGCTGAGCTGTGCACTTCCCATACCATACATCAATCTGCCTTGTCAACACTAGCATCACCAGCTGTCATAAGAGCACTTTGATCAGAGCATTATTAGGCTGTTACACCATGACCACCACCATGAAGCCAGTGTAGTGCCAAAGCTGTTATGTACCATGAAGCTTCCTGACCCTATGACCACCATCAATATCTTCAAATAAACAGAAATTCATCACAGGAAAAATAAATAACATCACAGGGAGAGAGTCAGTTGTTACTGGCAAGTCCCTCTCATCTCTGATGAAATGTTCTGGCTCTTGCCATTTATGTGACAGCATTACTCTTATACTCTAATAAGTAATCATGGAGAACAGCAAATTACCCGTGCTTCTTTTATGAATTTTCACTGTACAGAGTTTTCATCATTGGCCACCCTCCTGAGAAACTGGCAGACACAGCATATTACTCCCTTTCTCATCTTTTACTCACTCTCCTCTGATTGCTCCTACTTCCGGGATACAAGGGCCCAGTGCTCACACTCACATCAAAGTTCACTTGTCATATAGGTGCCACACCATGGATGGGTGGGTTTTCACTGAACAGAATCACTCATGTGTTTTTTTAATCATGAATTCAGAGTTCTCTTCTACCATCAAAATATTTTCCCCTGTGCAATCTGCATAAACTTCTAATATGTATATTTTTTTCCTACTGCCCCTCAAAAGAATGAGTAGCATTGATAATTAACTGTTTCTTCTAATGCAGTTCAATTTAAAATGCTAGGCATTCATTTGGTGGGCTGTGAGAAGTCTGTAGCTTTGTTAGATCTGCAGCATAAAGAACCAATTTTTCTTATCCTAATCCTGTGGCTGTCTGGGAAAGGTGACACACAGTTACACATAATGATAAGAAAAGCTACAGCTGCCAAAGGCAGTCTGATACAAAAGCCAGATGATTAAACCATTCCAAAGTATTCCCAGAAGACAAGAGGGGAAAAAGGTCCAAAGCTTTTTTTCATAGATGTCTTCTTGCTATAAAACGTTCAGAGCAGAGCTCAGATACAGACATATACATTTTTGCTTTAATAATCTATTCCTATTAACAGAATTACTAGTGATACACATTTTAAAGTCTTTTAGTGTTTAGTACTTTAGGGTTTTTATTTCAACTTCATTCTTTGTTTTGTTGTTTTGCTGTTGCCAAGTGGGTAGAGGCATCTGGCCTTGTTTTAAGAACAAATGGGATGATTTTTCCCAATCTATAGAGCTCTAATGGCTAAATCCCTTTGATGTGAACAGCAGTCACTGCACACTTTTGACCTCTGTACAATCAGAGCTCTGTTCTAACAGTGACAAGTTGGGTTTCAGAGCTATGCTGTGAGAGGAAACAGAGCAATAGAATTTTCCATTTTCAGGACTTGCCATAGACCCAGTTTGAATGGAATTAATTATGTAAGCAAATAGATCATTTAGCCCAAATCAAGTGAGAAAAGGTAAAGTGAAGACAATTCCACAAAAAGTAGAAAAAATTTAAAGTTCTCCAGTTTTTAACAGGTTGGGGATTTTCTCAGCACTAATGCCTTCAGCCTGCACTGAGCAATATGTTCTCGGCTGCACACAGCAGTGCCTGCTGAATGCAGCGGGTAGAGAATTTGCCTCTGGCTTCCCAGCCCTATCATTGCTCTAAGCTGTGATCTGAACACAGGTCAGTCTGCTGCGGCTTCCCCTCTGCCCATTGATACATGCCTGCTTCGTCTTCCTGAGGGAATCCGGTGGAGTCTCAATGGGGGCATTTTTGCCTGTGGGAGTGGGAATGTAAAGTTCAGTACTGAGCCTGAATTTACAAGATGCTCCACAGTTCAGCTAACACAGAGGTCAGCAATAAGAAATCCTAAATTTCATTTCCCAAAAGCTGGTAGCCCCTGTATTTTGTGTTGTCTTTGATGTCTGTAGCAGGGAAAAGGACATCCTATTCTTTAGCTATGAGATTAAATCATGGAAAAGCACCAAATATCATGTGGTTATCAAAAGCATAAATCCCACTGAAATACCTAGGAAGAGGAAAGATTTGTAGAAAGTTTTAGGTCAGATTTGCAGAAAAGTCTCACTAAACTTTCAGGAAATTTGGGTCAAGCCAAGTGTCTGTAATACAGCTTCAAAACACGTAAGTCTCTCTTGCTTTCTACCATTGTTAAAGGTTTGCACAGGTCTTATCTGACAAGCCATAGTGCTGTGATTTTCAGTGCCCCTGTGGTCTCTTCAATTCATTAGGTGAAAAAGCTTGCCAGGGAAGACGCTGAGGGAATGGCTGCCCTGAACAAGACAGAACTGCTCTCAAGCTCCCAGCAGCATTTCAAACAAAAGCATTCTAGCAGGTCTTCATGGTGATCTTCAAATGTTATACAGAAAGGAAATCTCCGGAAAATTAAATAGTCCACTGGTAAATAAAGACAGATGTTATGATAAGCATCTTCTAGACACCTGATGCAAAGAAGATTACAATGCATTGGTTGAAATAAATGCAATTTTTAATCACATTTCTATTTACCAATATGTCTAGATTTATCTGTATTTATGATTCATGTTTTCACTGTACCTGCTAAAAAAAAAAACCATTAAAAACCACTGGGGCAGCTTCAGAAAGGAAAGAAAAATAATTTGACAAGTGCATAGGCTAAGAAATTATGGATTTGGTTTGGTTTTGCCCCCTAGATGTTATTGTGGACACGGAAATTTAACATTTTCTCTAATAATTATTTTATTGCACAGAATAAAGCTACTTGGACATACTAATGGATTTTTCTTTCCAGACAGCACATAGATAGTTAATTCTGTAGTTAATAGTGACTGCAAGTCCACACAGTTTACATTCCCCATCAAGAATCTGGCCTGATATCAACAGATACCCAATATTCCTTTTATGATGAAAGATAGTTAAGCTTGGAGGAATGACAGAGTTCTCATAATGTTAAATGTAAACAGAAATAAAAGCATACCTCAACAGAGTAGTTTCCATGGAACATAGTTTGAGTTTTATATTAAACTCTAGCAATGATGCTCACTCACTGATGTGGCACTGCTGCAGGCAGTGAAATCATGCTTGAAAGGGTTTTTGCAAGGGGCAGCTTTAGAACCCCCGTGACACTGACTTAATTCTACAGATATTGAGAGAAAGGTCTCTGTCTCACTTTTTCTGCTAAATAATGAGTATGATTTTTCTGAGAATCAATACACTGGCAGCTTTCTAGATAGTAATTCTCCAGTCCTTCTGTTGCTCGTAATGTGTGTATATATACATCTCTGACCTCCTAAAATCCATTTTAAAGAAACACTGTTCCCTAAATGCGCAACAATACAAAGGCTTCATAAGCGCAGTCCACTGTAAGCTTAAAAAAAGTGATTAAGTTGCACATGAGTAGACATGCAACGTCACAGCTTTGCAATATAAAGTTCTCAGGGCCAAAATTAACCTCCATGTAATTCTGCATTATTATTGCTTGAACTAATCCATTTTTTGCTAAGGTCTTAAAACCACACTGTATGTAGAATCATGCAAAAACTTAATAATGAAAAGTAAACACACAAGCCTCAGCTGTTTCAGAAAATACTGTAACATGTTTCCATAGGAAAAGACAATGGTTTTGAGCCTAAGTCAAGCCCAAGGCTCTTCTGACAGAGTCCCATTATAGAATAAAGCATGCTTTTTCAGTGAAGCCAAGACCATATGCTATTTTCATAACTCTTAACTCATTCATTTTCATTTTGAGCCTTCTCTTCTCACTTTATCCCACTCAGATCTTGCCCACTTTTAGTTTTTTTTTCTTCCTAGCTCTCCTTTTATTTCAGGTGTCCAGCTTAATAAAGATAACTCCTAATAATTATCTATATAAATACTGCTTTAAAAGAGACAAAAGTGGGGGTCTTGATAAGGAATGATGTTGCTTTCATACAATAGCCCTTTTCCCAAACCTGGTGCTATTTGCAGTGTACAAAAACATTCATCTCCATAAAAGAAGTGAGGAAAAGTAGTAAGAGAGGGTTTTGATCAATACCAATTCTGATTAAGTTTGATCACACCACTTGACATTTGAGCAAGTCTAGAAGTACACTCACAGAAAACTCAGGATCTGCTAAGAGTCTAGTAGTGTAACAGCACATGGCTTACTTGGGTAGGGAATATTCTGTCTACTTTTTTTGTTGGGTTTTTTTTTTTTGCCTTAAATAGCTGCAATGAGGCAATAAAATGCATTAACTTAATTTCATAATAAATACCATTGCCAAACCTTGAGTAGTGCTGTTTTATTGCTGCTTTATTTTAAGCTTTTGCTTGTCATCATTTTTTCCTTATTGAGGTTTTTATAGATGTCAACATTTAGTCCGTATGCAGGGCTAAACTATAGTGGTTGCTCTATCACCCATTGACCTTTCCTCAGCAGAGAAGGGGGATGAGGAAAAGGAGAGGAGACTCACAGGCTGAAATGAAAATAAATTTAATGAAACAGCCAAACTAATACCAATGTCAGTATAAAGTAAACAAAGTTAATACTCAGCCCAGCAAATGTACAGTGGTCACAATAAACAAAAAGGCAGCCCTCAGGAACAGAAAGAAGTACAGAATCAGGAAACTTCTCCTTTATACTGAGTATAACATCTGTGGGATGGGATACACCTGTGAGACAACTTGGGTCAGCTGCTCTGGCTCACTCCAAACTGCTAATGGCCTGCAGACAACGGCTGGCCTATGATTTTGTCCCAGTGAAACCAGGGCAATAGATGAAAAAAGAACCCTAAAAAAACCGTTTAAAATGTTTGTAATCATTATTTAAAAATCGGTTATCAGATGCCATCAAAGTGACATCCAGGGAGCTGCTGCAGGGATGGACAGTGTGCCACTTTTAGAAAGAGCAGTGTTCATTTATACTCTCATATGGACATATTAGGGAAAGTATTAAAGAACAGATTTTTTTCAAGCTGCAGAAAATGAGGTTCATTAAAACATGCTTTCACTAATCACTATCAATGAGCAAGAGTGTTGTTAATGTTTCCTCCTCCTCTGGAGGCCCGTACTACAGCGTTAAAGTGTTGTAACACTTAATCTGGATGGGTCTGGGATCCAGAACTGATCTTCTTTTTCTTTTTATCACTACGTGGTTTATAAAAGAAATCTTGGTTAATGATAATTTTAAAAACAGAAATGCAAAACAAAAAAGTTTTTAAGCTAGCTTTCCTAGTTTTAAAATGATTTTCTAAGACAGTCAGGCTCCTTCTGTTCTTTATTTCTCAGGACTCATTCCCTTCTCACATAAGATAAAAATCTTTCTGAGATACTGAATCGTTAAGACTCTACTCTGTGTAATTCTCATACTGCACTCAGGACTGCTGTGTCTGAAGGCTTCCCAGGAATATATTAAGCAATGTGACTAAACTCTATAATTTGGGGTGGGTTGGTTTTTCTTGGTTTTTTTTCTCTCATCTACTTTTCCAGGGGGAGGAGTACATCCAGTGAAGTGTTTTGTTTGGAATTTATTTTATTTATTTTGTGCTGTACATAGGAACATTGCAGTGTGTTTCTCTTAGGGAAACAAGGTCAAAAATTGCATATTGCACTATAACAAAGGTGGTAAATTTTGTGAGAGCCCTTCATTAATTTTATCTGACTCATCCCCAAAGAATCTCTGATACATGAATAGATAAGCTGTACCCTTCCTACAGGAAGTCCTAGACCACCAGGGAGGAAACACGTTCCTGGTCTCTATCCCAGAGGTCTTGTAGTCCCCAAGGGCTCATGCCATTGAGCATCCTCAAAGTAAAAACTGCCGCTTTTGTTTCTGAACCTCAGCTCTGATGTGAGCCCTCTGTTGATGATGCAATTAGAAGATCAATCCTGAATGGCTATCACTGGGTCAGAACAGATAAATTGTTTGGTTAAAAAAGAGAGAAAATAACAAAATTATATGTACCAAGCAAAAGGTTGGATAAATGTAGGAGAAAGGGAGGTTTATTTTATGAACTGTCATTATCTCACGGGAAACAAACTTCCATTTGTATTTAGAACAGAACAATTTCTAGCTTTAAGGCACTGTTAATCAGCAAGCTCATCTGATGAAATGCTGTAGGATTTACTTATATATCAAAGGAGCTCCCTAGACATTCAAGGGATGCAACAGAATACAATTACAAGATCAGTTGCAAGCACAGTTGGTGATACAGTTTGTTTGCTGTGCTTTGTGAGAGAAATTTAGTTAATAATATGTGAACTTGTGGTATTTTAGCAGATAGTATTGAACTGTATTACAATAAAAAGTTTTACCATTGAGGCCTACTAGACATGAAACTATTCAGCTATCTTGGATCTGATAGTCTGTAAAAAGAGAACAAAGAAACTATTAAGCCAAGGTTCACATCCAAGAATGGAATCATTTACGAACAACCTTTCTGGGCCTAATTCGTTGCTGAATTAAACCTCATGTAATGTCATTGAAGTCAATGGGGTTATGCAGAGCATAAGTCAGTGGAGCAAATTAGCCTTCTGTCTTGAAGCCAAAAACCAAAGGAAAGAGTGATCCCATAAAACAGAGATGAAATGCTGATATTAGCTGAATGCCACTGTTCTTCGGTACAGTGCGTTCTTTGTGTCCAGCAGTGAATATTTCATCCTTCCCAGGTGTAAAATCTTACCAGCAGCTCTATAAGGCAGATTTATAATAAATGACAAAATTAGTGATTTCATTCTGTTGTAATGCAGCTTCTGGGCTCCCAGCAGGAACTCAAGCAGTTAGACAACATCTATGCTGGATGCAGTTTGATCTCCAAATCAAGTCTTGATCTCTTCAGGAAAGCCTTGAGACCGACTTCTTTCACTGTCTCTCACCCATACAGATGTTAGAAGTTAGCATTCATAGGTATGGAGAGGTTTCTACACAGAAAACTAACAGAAATACCAACAATACCTGTGTAAGAGCTGGGGTAAAGTAGGCATAGTCACCACCTCAGGCACTAGGCACTAGGATGAAGGCACTAGGAAACAGAATAGATTTGCTTGTGTTTCATGTATACGGGTAACATTAAGGGCTCTAAGAACCCACAATCTTGTAGTGATTGTAGGTGTGCCTTGGATTTATGAAAAAAAAACCCCAACCAAACCAACAAAAAATCCAATTGCACTAACCAGCATCCATAACAATCCATGGTCATCTTCCAGTTTTCACCTTTTATGATGTCTGACACACTGATTACTTTGTCTGAAATTAAGATTGTCTCCCTCAGCTGGAGATTATGGGTTTTGCACCACACACACAGCTCAGTCCTGGCTGTAGCCATTAGGCCTTTTCATTATCCTTATAAAGATCTAATTCCCAAAGTCTACAGTTGGGTTTGCAGCTCATGAGAAGATCTCTGTCAAGTGACCTGTACAGAATAACATATTTTGACAGCATTGCTCACTTTTCAATATGAAGAGATCAAACAACTTGAATTCTTTTGACATCCTACCATGTAAACTTCAGTGATGGACTAAAGGATGAAAACCAGTTTGTTGGCAATCAGTAAACTCTCCAGACCTATGTGTAAGAAAAGCCATGTAACACATGCACATACCACTGCTCCAATATTTGCTCTGTAGCTTCTGGTGTAGCTTCTCAGTAATGACAGAACTTGGTGGAGGGACTTACAGAGGACTCATGGTTCTTGGCCTGTGGTATGTGTGATATTAGCCATTTTTTCCTTTTTAAAATTTTTTCAGGTGGTAGAATAAAGTAAGCAATCTGACATGGTACTCAAGAACCACTCCCAATTTTAATTTTCTTTAAATACTGTTGCTTATGTTTACAATTCATTTCTGGGCATGCTCTGATGAGAGGAATGAAGGGAACAAGATGATGTGCTGATGTAAAAAGTATCCAGACCTACCCAAAGTGCCAGATATGTCTTGAAGCTTGGGGGCTATTGCAGATATGGGAACAAGTTCCACAGCCCTAATTTCAAGTGATAAAATGTCACTATAAAGCTGCTTTACAAGAGCACTGAATTTGTCCTCAGTTTAGCTGGCAAGGTTCTGAAAAGAAATAGAATTCTGCTAGAGAGTTGGGTTTTGTTGGATAACAAATCTGATTTTGACAGAAATATTTACATCTTCAGTGGCTAAAAGTCCATCCATCCAACCACCTATTTGGTTTTCTAGTTTTCAATAATGAGAAATAAACAAATCAGGTAACAGAAAATTTTGGATCTGTTTTTGGAAGTTTTATTGAAGGGTGTGTTTTTCAAGAAAGATGCCAAATAATCCTGACTATTTCCAACTAAAGCTACCAAATTGTTGTGAAGAATTATCATTACTTCATCAAACAGAGCCTAGTCATTTTTGTGATTCTCTTTCTGTTGTGGCTTTTATAAAACCAGCTCTTGTTTTTCTATTTGCTTTACATCTAACACTACTACATTTTGTTTCAGCTGGCGGGCTTCATCTATGCCTGTTATGTTGTGAAATGTATTACTGAAGAAGAGGACAGCTGTAAGTACTAAAGCTTTATTACATACAAAATGAATTCTTTTTTTTTTTAAACCACCCCTCCACTATACTGGCTCTTGCTGACTTCAACATAAATGCTTTATTATACTAGTCAGAACAGTCTTTCTGTCCATCCTTCTTGATCTAAAATTTGCAAATGCCTGAAAGACAAAGGAGTCGTGAAATGCAGCTTAAAAAAATACATGTTCGTGTCTTCTGAAAAGATCATTGCAATTTTTATTTCCTCACAGCTTAGCTTATTAAGACATAAAATTAAAAAAAAAAAAAGGAAAAAGCAAAAATCCCAATTGGTGAGTACAAGCTGCTTTTAAAATTATTATTCCAGATTGTTATTAACTGTCTTCACAGTAATTGGTTACCACTGAGGGTACAGCTCTTCTATGTTGACTTGCATGTTGGCTTGCAAAGGCACTTCTAGCAAAAAATTAGCTTTAGATGATTGCAGGACCTTCATTTATGAGAGGTGAAACTGTAGAGCTCTTCTTTGTTCTTGCTGCTCCCAGGGTACAGTTACAAGGAATAAAATTATTTCATGTAGATGTATGTTTGTGTTTCTTCTGCATATTTATATCAATAGAAGATTGCTGAGCAGAATTTGCTGTTATTGCATGCTATAAAGTCAAGCCATTTCATTTTTTCTCTGCCATAACCTTGATTTTTTTAAAAGGGCCACTGCAGCATTTCAGTACATCTTGGGATTCATACTAAAGCACTTTAGAAACAAGTATCAGAACTGTATGTAACTTTGATAAAATATACATGAATCCTAGAGAGAGCTCTGCAACAGGAAGCTAAAGGGTTTTTATTTGATGGAGAGCACTGCTAGGGCTGGTGGGGGTTCCTTTGTGTGTTCTCCTGCATGGAAAATAGCTGCAAACCTATAATCTATTGGCAATACAGTGCCACTGTGAGCTGTCAAGGGGAGATTTAGTGTTGAAATCAGACCACACTTCGGAGGTCTTTCCAGCTATTCTTGTTTCAGTCGTGTTTGTGTTTCTGTGGAAGGAAGGAAGGCACAAGAGTAAAAAGAGTTTGGGACAGGCATGTGGAGCAGCAGTATGCCAGAAATAGATCTTGTCTTTTTAGGGAAGGACCCAGTCATGTGTACTTTTTCCTACTTTCCTGTTAAGTGCATTTACTATCCACATAGCTGGAGGAGAGTAATTCCTTGCCCAGCAAAACAAAATCCTGTTTAATACTATTCTGCTCTCTCTTCTATGGGGTTAAATCTCCTTTTCCCTCTTCTGTAATGCTTTAGGGCATGATATAAGTAAAAACCAAGGAAGCGACTTGTGACTTGACTCGCCAGACAAGCACAGAAGTTGGAGTACATTTGAGAGATTTCTCCTGTGGTCTGTAAAGCAGCATTCCTGGCAGCAAAGCACCACAGCCAATATGGTATTGTTTTCCGCTCGCTGTGGTGGGAGCTCCCTGTTGTTCAGAAGCCACAGATTATCATGCTTCTTTGAACCTTTTCTTGCCATCATCTTGCCTATTTTGAGGCTTTTATTACTTTGTTAGTACACCTCAGCCAGGTGTCCTCTTTCAGCCTAAAAGCCATCTTACCCATCTGTGAGCAACTCCCTGAGGAACTGGCGCAAATCCCCACCCAGCAAAAGCTCAGGTGCTGCATCTTCACCTCTGGTGAGGTTTGGAAGCGTGGCTGGGGGAAAAAAAAAGAGAAATTCTATGGCTGAGTCATCCCAAAACAGCAATAATGCTCAGGTCGGATTTGGCCCCTCAAGGTATTGTAAAATTAAAGCAGCTTTAATTTCTACTGAAAGGCTGCATGAAGCAGAGAGTAAGAACAATTCTAGTACTCTCTCTGCTCAGAATCCACTCTGACATGTGCCAAGCACTTGCTGTGACAGCCAGAAGCTGCAGTCCATACAGATACCCCCTGCTCAGGTTTAATTTTAGGTTCTTTCATTTCCATTTAGATATGTTTTCTCACCTTTTTGCTCCCTTTTGGCAATACTTGTGCTCCTCTGAAAGGTAATGCATCCTTTATGTCCACCATGTTATTTAGTATTTATACTCCAGAAGAAGATGCCTAAGTGTGACTTCCTCAATACATTCACAGATGGGGTCATCTCATGCAGACAAAGAGAGTATGAAGGATAAAAGCTTTCAGGAAGAATGGAATACTTTGTGCCCCAGAGCCATTGCTAGAGCTTCCCGCATAAGTGATTCTTTGGTCTGAGATCAATTCAGGTCGCCTAGCTGTGTTTCTCTTCCTATAGTCTCTTCTTCCACTTTTCCAGTTCCTCATCCCTGCATGCTGCTATGGAGCAAGCTCTGTGGCACACAGGAATGAAGCCACTCCTCCTTGCCCACCGTGTCCTACCTTCCTCAGACTTGATAGATGTCTAGCATAGCATAAGAAAGCTTTACTTCGCTGCCCACCAACCCCTACCTAGCATTCATACCTGGTAAGGGGTGAGGTTGGGCTTGTGCTTGCATGTAGTTTGACAGCTAATGTTCCCTCTGTATGCTAAAGATATGCCAGCTGTGAAAGATCCTCTGGTAAAACCAGTTACTACAAAGCAACTCTCCCACACATCTGACCTGCTTTCCCAGCTGCTGAAGTGGTCCATGAAGAACAGAGGGACACTGTCATCTTCCTACCCACTCCAATATTCACAGACATCACAGGAAACATCTAGATCTTGGTTTTCAGGACCACTTATGCTTGTAAAAATAGGATGCCTCACTTCCAACCCCATTGGACCATAAGGATAACCATATTGGATCATACCAAAGAGGCATTTAACCACAAGTCTTGTCTGATAAGACAAAGTCAATAGAAGAAGCCTTTCTGATGAGACAGAGCCAAGAGAAAAAGCCTTTTGCATTTCATGACAGATGTGGTGAACACTCATTTCCATTTCTTTGCTAATGGGCCATGGGAGCATGCAATATCCAAGAGCCAGACATAGGCATGTTCCAGATTTTAACCAGATTAACATATCAACACTTCTCCAGAACAGAGAAGGTGCCTCTTCTTCTGTTGGCACAGAGCCTCAACTGTAGAAACACAATCAAGTTGCTCTTAAGCTGCTTCAGCTGAATTAGCTTTGCTCTCAGAGTAATTGGAACAAGCTGAAAGAATTACTATTTCTCCATTCTTTATGCAGATTTTATTAAGAGAATAAATGAGCAAGGGTAGAATTAAGCAAACATTTCTCTAAGATTAACCTGCTCTAACCTCACTAAAGGATTAGGAATGGAACAATACAGTGATCAAATCAGGGTCATAACTAGGGCTGAATCAGCAAGACTAGAGGCTTTAATTACTCACACACCAAATAAATCCACAGCAGGCTCCCTAAATCAAAGCACAAGTCCATGCTACCTTTCATGAGAACAATCTGCTTTGGGTTAATTCTGCATCAGGGATTAAAGAGGAAGCTGCTTTCCCTCCTGGTACAGTCCCAAGCAGTGCTCCAACACTGGGTGCACTGGAGCTGCACTGCAGCACCCATCTCCAAGGTTCAGGCAAGGGTGGCTTTTCCCTGACTACTTCTCTTGGTGGTGATTTGTTGCTCTCAAAGGTCCTTCTGCATCATGTTCCCTGTAGCTGCATAGGGATGAGGAACTCTGAGGCTTGGAGTGCCTCAGGTCTCCATCTGGGAAAGATGAGGGCGGACGGGTGCCCAGCAGGATTGCTGCCGATTCAACACTCTCCGCTACTGCCACTGGTATGCCTAAGCCATTGTCGTTCTTACCTCATTAGCATTATTAGCTGCAGCAATTAAAAATAAAGCCTGAAAATGTCAGCAACAATCATTACTTGGAGGCATTCAAAGGCTGTAAACTTACCAGAGCTCCTCATTTGTTTTCCAAAATCATATTAGGCCTGCATTTTTCAAAGGCTGCACATTATTTTTAATAACATTGAAACGTTCGTTTAATGTGCGTTTCCTCACTAGCAATTTGGCTCCCTGCTATAAGCTGTTACTGCCTTACTAAAAGAAAATTCAATGTATTTTTGAAAATGTTATTAAATACACAGATATTTTGTGCAAAACCCTGGAATGTGAGTAATAAAGCAGCATCCTCCTGGGGGTTTTGTCTGCAAGCAATTAAAAAAGAAACCTGGGTTACTGAAGTGGGAATTTTGCACTTGCCTTGCAGTTTCTTGAAGGAAAGGGGACTGGCTTGTTATTAGAGGGACAGCTTCAGCTGGGAAGGAACCTCATCTTAGAGAAAATCACCAATTCAGTGTGTCCCACAATGAAATCCTAATCCAGAACACTGCTTTGCAGACCCAGATAGGGAAAAGAAACATTATTTACCTACCATTACACAATGGCAAGGCAATCAGAGGGTAAATGTTGCCTGTCTGACTGTTCCTGAGTACTGTGAGGTACAACCTTTGCACTATCTCATGCTAGCAGGGATCCAACTTGCACATACACTGTTTTCTTTTCTCTTGGCATTGTTTCCAGGTAAGCTAAAAAAGAAGAAGAAATTGCAACTGGATTAAGTATATTTTTGCTGCGTAGTCCCTTGAGTCCAGCTTTTGGGGATGCCTGACACAAAAGTAAAACTCTAGAAAACCCCTTAAAATTATTTCACTCCCCTCATAAAAACTTGAGTTCAAGATTCTGTTAGAATTACTGAAAGTGTTCAGGAAGACAATGCATCAGAAGGGGATATTGGTCAAAGGTCACCTCCTCCAAGCCCTAGAGCAAAGCATCCCAACAAAGAGGAAGGGAGGCAGGAATGCCAGGAGGCCTGCCTGGTTGAACAAGGAGCTTCTGGGCACACTTAGATGCAAAAAGAAACTCTATAGAAAGTAGAAGCAGGGACAAGTGGCCTGAGAGGATTACAAAGAAGTTGTCCAAGCAGCCAAGGATCAGATTAGGAAAGCTAAAGCCCAGATAGAATTGAATCTGGCCAGGACATCAAGGGTAACAAAAAAAAGCTTCTACAAGCATATTAGTGATAAAATGAAGACTAGGGAAGATGTGGGTCTTCTCCAGAAGGGAACAAGAGACCTGGTTGTGAGGGATATGCAGAACACTGAAGTACTCAACCACTTTTTTACCTCACAGGCTCTAGCCAGACCACCCAAGTTGCCAAAGGCAAAGGCAGGGACTGGGAGAAGGAAGATCTACCCACTGTAAGTGAAGATCAGGTTCAAGACCATCTGAAGAACCTGAAGGTGTACAAGTCCATGGAACCTGACAAGATTCATCCAGGGGTCTTGAGGGAACTGGCAGACAAAAGTTGCTAAGGCACTTTCCATCATATAAATACAAGTATGAATACAAGCTAGGCAAAGAGTGGGTTGAGAGCAGTCATGAGGACAAAGACTTGGGGGTGCTGGTTGATGAACAGCTCAACATGAGCCAACAATGCATGAGTGCAGCCCAGAAAGGCAACTATATCCTGGGTTGCATCAAAAGAAGCGTGGCCAGCAGATCAAGGGAGCTTGTGAGCTCCCAGCTGGTGTCCTGCTCTGGAGCCCCTAATACAAGAGGGACATAAACCTGTTGGAGCAGGTCCAGAGGAGGGCCAAGAAGATGATCAGTGGGATGAAACACCTTTCCTACAAAGACAGGCTGAGATAGTTGGGTTTGTTCAGCTCAGCTCAGGGAAGACTCCAGGGAGACCTTATTGCAGCCTTCCAGTATCTGAAGTGGGCCTACAAGAAAGGTGGGGAGGGACTTTTCACAAGGGCTTGTACTGACAGGACAAGGGGTAATGGCTTTAAACTAGATTTAGATTAGATATAAGGAAGAAACTCTTCACTGTTAGGGTGGTGAGTCACTGGAACAGGTTGCCCAGGGAAGTTGTGGGTGCTCCATCACTGACTGTGCTCAAGACTAGGTTGGATGGGGCTTTGAGCAACCTGGTGTCCCTGCCCATGGCAGGGGGGTTAGAACTAGGTGATCTTTAAGGTCTTTTCCAACCCAAACCATTCTATGATTCTATATAAACTGGTGAGCAATACAGCATAGCAATTATGTGTCAATAAACTCAGTGCCAAACATCAGTTTACTCTTGGATCCTAGACCTGACCTGGGAAGTACAAAGGTAATGACAATTTTATTTAAAAGACAATATTAAATTCAGTAGATGTGAGAAATGTGAAATGTTGATAGTAGAGAAGACTTTTATTTTTAGCTCTGTTACAGGCTGCCTTCCACCTTTTAGCAGGTTATTTACCATCTCCATATATCTGTTTCCTGTAGTTAAAATGGGAAATAATGACAAGGACAAAGTCACAGGTGTATTGCTTCATAACTTTAAACTTCTAGGATGAAAGGCACTACTGAAGTGTAGAATATGCTCAGGTACCACTTTATTTCTGTGCCAAACACTTTTCACAATCTGCTTAGTGGGACACCATAGAGAAATAATGCATTAGCTTCCCTCCCTCCTTAAATTCTCTAAAACAAAGACAAAGAGAAACCAGTATCAAATGTTTGGCTATGAATTCTGTTTCTTAATTTCCCTTTCCATTTTCTGGTGAATATTGCTGTAAATCCTGAGACTACCAGGACATAAGAAAAACAGGTAGAAAGCAAAAACTGAGCGAGATGGCTGAAGATGACTGCAACCACCTTTCTGCAGTCAAAGCTGAACTCAAATCAATCTCTGGAAGTTGTTGTCCTGGGCAGCCTGGCAAGCCTCTTCCCCCTCAGCTGAACGGTAGCACCACAGCTGCAGTGTAGGCTGCAACCTTACCAAACCAGTGTTATCTGTTACACTTGTGTAACCCAATACAAGGTACATACCAGATCTATCCAGCCTCATATCTGATAAACAGTAATGAATAATATCTGATGCTTGCTTCCATATCTATTTGCCATATGAGCATGTAAGAACACAGCAAGTTTGTGGTTCCCAGAAAATCCTGACAGTAATTTGTAGTTCATGGACTTCCTTAGCCAGAAGTGGTCTCATTGTATTTAGTTTCCCGGAATGGTGTCTTCTTCCTGAAGTGTCCACCTATATTTTAACCAAGAAAAGCTTTCATCAGACACAGTCTTCTGAGAGAATGAGTCCCAGTACCCACCATTTGTGTAACGCATCATGAGTCTTTCTCTGGAAAACACCAGTCATACCATCTTCACCTTTTACATGCTGCCAGAGGCAGCATTCATCTCACACACCTACAGCCACAAGCAATGAGGCCTGCTGTTTAACCACACAACTGAGATTTCCACCACAGTCAATGGAGGGAGGATGTAACTCCAAAGAGCAATTTGCCCTATCTGTGGTAGACACCTCTCTCACAACAGGGTGAATCACTGGTCTGACTTTTTAGGTTAATGCTAAGGACAGCCTAGGCACTCTGCGGAGGCAATGTAGGAGAAAATAAGAATAGGAACAAATACAAGCCAATATTTAAAGCACAGTTGTTCTCCAGCTGTTGAACAGTTCATTCATGAATGAGAATTCAATGAACACATTACAAAAGCTAAAGCTACAGCTTGTTTTTGCTCAGCTGCACTCTCCAATTTGCAGCCTGTGGCTAAATTAGAAGCTTTTTCTGTTGACTTATTTCATTTAGTGTGATGACTGCTACGTGAACTAAGTAAACCAAAGGTAAGGAAATAGGAATTTTTTGCTGTCAGGATGCTGATGGAAGCATGGAGGGAGAGAAGCCTTTGAAATCCCATGGTACAGCCTCACACCTGTCTTCCTGAATAGAGCTGTCTTGCAGAGCCATGGTGCCACCACGAACATTTAGGAAATTCCCTGAGAGGCCTGTATAGCATCAACCTTTTGCACATATCAATAGCTGGTTCCTATGTCATTATTTCCAGTCATGGTCAGTCTTGGAGGGGACCTTTCACAGAGCAGAAGGCTGGTGTTGAGCATCTCATTCTCACCAGCACAGAGCAGAGGCACACTGCATCCCCCAAGGCACACTCACTAGTTTGAAAGCACAGGCTAAAAATGTCTGAGCTGCAGAGTGTGAGGCTGAAGTGCAGGGGGGAAAGCCTATAGCAGGACAATATGACATGTGAAACTGGCTGCATTTGAGATGCAAATGGACCTGAGCAGTCCAAGGTGTCATAGGGCTTGGCAGACATTACACAGCCTGGTCTGTGATCATTTGGCACTGCACTGCAGAAAGAGAAACAAACTTAAAACTCAGAGGAGGTGCAGTTTGTTTAAATAATAGCAAGTAATTAGTCTGAAGACAAAATCAGCGATGGCATTTTATAATTACAATTAATTTAAAGGTTAATTTCCTTTGGTGCTAAAATCTTATTTAAAACATTTACCAGGAAAGGAAATTAGGATGTTACTATCTAGATGCATAGAATGCTTCTGGGAATCCATGCCTATTATCACTAGAAAATTAGGTTAGACTCAAAGTGGGAATTTCAATTCATTTTAGTGTATAATAGATAGTGGTCAGGGCCTTGAGTCAGAAGGGTTGCTTAGGGTAGACTGTACAATTTGCATTTTCTTTGTTTGTGGGATTAATTGCAAATGTTTCCAACAAAGGGCTAGGTTTATACATGAACAAGCTTGACATGAAAAGAAAATTGGTTATGGATTGCTACCTTCGTAACTAATGAAGTTGATGCTCAAGGAATCCCTAGGAGACAGGGTTGTGGTATGAGGCAAATATATAAATAAGATCACACAGGGGGAAATGGTGGTGTTGCTGGCTCCATCTATGGTAATTTCTCTTCTCCCTCACTGTCTTCACTGCCACTCCCCTTGCATCCATCACCACCTCCTGTGGGGATTGTCAACCTCAAGTTTAAAAACTGTCTAAATAATGTAATGTAAAGCTTGAAGGAAGTAACATTTCCATTCCAGCAGCTTCGCACAATGGGATACTGCTTAATAAAATCAGTGCATTGTAACAGCCAGGGAGATATACTTACTTTGCATCATTTTTTTTTAACTATTAACCACAGAAGTTTCATCTTTTCAAGAAAGACATGTTGCAGAAGTGCTGGAAAACATCTGCACATGTGAAAAGGGAATGAACGGTTAACATCTATTTTAGGAAGGAAGATACAATTCATACCAAAACATGTTGAAAATATTACTTGTCTTGTCCTGAATTAATTGTTTCAGGAGAGAAACACAAAGAAGTTCAGATTATGAAATAATGTCCCACATGGCTTTGTCAAACTGGTAGCAGAAATGAGGTAGTAACTAGTGATGGCTCTGACAACAAAAGCCACAGATTATTTGAAGACACACTCAAATTGTTGCTGCAGCTGAATAGGACATGGTCGTCCTAGTCATGGAAATATTTTGATGCTTAAAAATAAACAAAACTCATACTCAAAATCAGGAAAAATTATCAAAATCCAAGCCTCTACACAAACCGAAAATTGCATGGAAAATGGTTTCAGGCAGACTGTCATGTTTTGTTTGGATGATGGTAAAAGACTCAATTTAGATGTCAGTCATTTACAGCTACTTTGCACTGAATGTGGAGGGCAGGCTTTGGAGACAGGTCCTCCTGTGCTATGCCCAGGGGAGCATCTCCTCCTTCACCCCTATGGAGGGAAGGCAGCTCGGGCCTTGCCAAGCGCAAGCAGAGGAGCAGCCCATGGACTGCCATGCAGGGCTGCCAGTCCCCTTCCCCACCCTGTTTTCCCAGCCTCTGAGGGCAGCTGGCTGCCTCTTTGGAGTTTCAGCCAAAATGGGAAAGTGTAACACTCCAGATCCTGGCCAGCCAAGCTCAGTTCACACGGAAGGACAGCAGCTTCTCAGAGAGGAGCGGTAATGAGCTGCTGTGGGTGGACCTGACCCATTAACCATTTCTAGTGGCCCTGAAAAAGATACCTGCCCATAGCCTTAGTGTCTTCCTCACCGAGACAGTCAATGTGAGCTCCTCGCAGTTTCCTACATGCCTTGGACACAGCTTTGTATTAAATAATTTTATCAACATGCCTTCTGTTAAAGTTTTCCTTATTACTGTTCCTTTTAAATTTCTCCATAGGTCTTCATTAGCATTGGATTGTTAACTTTCATAGATTTGGGCCTTAATTCTCCACTTTGTTGCACCTACTAATGACTCTTATTCTAATTTATTAGCATAGTGGTCACCCTTGGAGGCCACTGCCCCAGGCATTTTCTTTTTACTCCTTTTTCCTATTTTCCTCTCTTTATTGCTTGCCCCTAGCAATGATCTGGCTGAGAACAATTTTTCCTGATGATTCATTTGATAACTGCTATGATAATTCAGTCTAACTCACATTTTCTTTAATTGTTAGAATGATTTGTCAGTCAAAACCTATTACAGGGCTATATTTTTTGCTCAGTACACATGAAAATTCGAAAGCAAATGGATATTATCCAAAAGTACCTATGTCTGTCCAGTTTAGAAAAAGAATGTTTTCTTCAGACTATTAATGTTCTCATAGTTGAGTGGAAGTCTTTTACAGACTCTTTACTGAGCATTAGACAAGCCTTGCAAAGCCTTGCAGGAGCCAAGCAGCAGCCTACCTGGCTGCAACCCTATTTTCAGGTCTATAAGCTTGGTAGGTGGCTTGCTGGATTTATCTGATATAAAAGGCAGTGCTGACCATTTCAGTCCAGTATTTCTCATTGCTGCAGCTGTACTCCAGCTGTTTCTTCCCAGCCTCTGGCTCTTGTTCCTGCTTGACCTCTTCCTAGTTCCTCTTTCTGTCTTCAGCTGCTGAAACCTGCTCCCAGCCTTTGCTTGGCTACTCATGGCTGCTTTCATCTAGCTCCTTTCTGCTCAACCATAACCCAGGTTCCAAACTCCTCAACACAGTTCCTGCTGTTGGCCAGCCCTACCTTTATGAGGCATTGCTCTAGAGCATGGTCTTCTTCCCATCCTACCCTGAGGCTCTGCCACCAATGACATCCCTTTTCTGCCTGGGAGACTGAGATGCACTGTGGCTTCTCTATTTTCTGGACCCTCAACACTGTTCATCTTGGTATTTTCTGCTGGGTACAACCATGAGCTGGGGTCACCTTGAAGGCAGTATGCACCCTTGTTTGATCCTCATTATAGGAAGTAAGAGGCTGAGATCCCTGTCAGTACCTCTGCAAGGGTAGTGGCACCAAGTGGTGCTTATCTGGTTTCACAAACCTGCATACCTCCACAGTCCTATGTCTTGTCTTAGAAGGGCTGATCAGGGGATCATAAGGGACAGAGATAGAAAGAGATGTTGCAGGCCCTTATCCAACAAGAAACATGATAAGAGGACAATAAGCTTGAAGAAGAGCCCCTGTGAAGGAAAAGACTATAGAATAATTTTTACTATTATAAAGGTAAACAGCATGGAACTAGTGGCAGTAGGGCAGAATCTGAGCTAAGAAACGCCATCCAAATTTGTGTAAGGGTTTCCTTTTGCTGCTTCCGTGCCCACTGTAGGGCTCCGAAATGCCATGAGGTTACATTTAAAAATCTGAGGTGTTAGTTTCACCTAGCAAATGGGTGAGCTAGGAGCACTGACAGGCTGTTACTGGCTGTTTGGCAGAAACGCAGTTCATTGCACTGCAAGAACTGGACCAAATGTCCAAGTCCTAACACCATTTCTGAACCCTCATGTGCCAGGAGGAAGGGCACAGCCTTACATATTGGCAGATGCCCGCCTTCCCCCTGCTTTCCCAGTGCTTGGCTCTATTACATTTCATGAATCTAAATCACTGCACACTCAGCACAAAGACTGCTAATGTTTATTATCATTGTAAAGAAACTTTACTGAGATTGTATCAAGCAAACCTCCTCCTGTGTGCTATATTGTGGAACAGCCACCAGGCCATGCTCACAGCATAAAAAGGCAGCATCACTAAAGTGTTTCGAAGCGTCTTCACCAAACAGCAAGGCGGGTAGCAGGATACTGGCAAAGATGCAGGACCAAGGGTGTCCCCATATGTTCCTTTATATTTTTTCCCATATGTCATTTCCAATGTTATTAAAATCAAGCCTAATTTTACGCCCCTCCATTTTTTCTCAGTTTGGCCAGTTTTTAGCTACCGACATTTGTTCACAGCTCTCTCTTGCCTCACATACCTACTTCTGCACCAACAGTGCCTCCAGTGGTGTTATTAGCTGCAGTTTACTTGCCATCTCTTCTCTCTCCCAGCCCCATGTGCAGTGGGGTGCCTTGCTGAAATGGTGAAGCTTAATCATGGCACTTCCAATGCCTGAGTCCAGGGGACCAAGTCTTGGCCTTTGGAGCCAGTGTGCATAAATTTAACACACCATGTGTTCTCTCTCTGCTATATCACATACATGTGGGAAATATGTTAAGTCATGGCATGCATGTCCAAGAAGCATCCATGTGCACGTGTACATATGCTTCCCTTAAATGATACCATCTTTATCATGGGTAATTGTATTTTTAAAATATTATTTCAGTGCTTTAGATTCATTGATATATTTAAAGACTACCATGATGCCTAACTCTGTACAAGCATGAACTCTAGACCTATTTCTTGGAGCTTACAAGCTAATATGTTTAGACACTAGGCAACTGGTGGGTACAGTCAGAAAGAGAGCACAAAGAAACTATGAGTGAATATTATTCACTATGGTAGACAGGAATATAAAGACATTGGCAACTTAATTATTGCCAACAGAGCAAAGACGTGTTTTAGAGAAAATAATGAGATAAATGTTTGTGAAGCCATTCTCACAAGGAGAGAAAATGTTGGGAAATTTTGCAACTATGGATGTCAAGCTGGCAGCATGGGGGCAGAATTTAGCTTTTAGAACTGAAAGGACAGATTGATGTGGAGTCTCTGAAAGACTAAATTTGTAAAAAGATTTAGCTTCTACTTTATGTAATATAGAAGATTAAATCAGTAGCAAGATGCAGAGAAGACTAATGTAGCCAACAAGATGAGTCCTGCAGGTTTTGTCCCTTAACTCCACATTTGATGAGTTCAAAAAAATAAGGAACAATTGTGGTGTTTGGCACTGAGAGCCCTGGGCAAATGTTACAGCCGTGTCAACAGAGAGAAAAGTTTTCCTTTTCAATATGCAAAAAATAATCTTTGGAAATTAAATCATGCCCAGCCCAAACCAAGCTGACATCTAAATTATATCCCCAAGTGACAGGCAGACTTGAGGATACAAGTGCCATCATTCACTGTGAGAAGTAGCAGAGAAGGTTAGGAAGAAGTGGCTAAGAGTTCTGGTTTTAGCCATGCTGACCTGGAATTGATGTTTAATTATCCATGGGTAAATATCACAGAGAAAAGCTGAAATTTCAGTTTGTATAGAAGGAGCAGAGTGAGCACAAGCCAGGTAGTCCGTGACACCTCAAAGAGCCAACCACAGCAGAATTTGCATTTGCAAGTGCAACTACCCAGTTTACAGGAGGTAGAGAAAAATAAAAGGCAAAGGTTACTGCTCATGGGACTCCATCAGAATGATGAAGGAAGAACCATCAAAAAAGTAGATGAATGATGAGAGGAGGAAGGTGAGCACCTGCAGTGGAGAGAGCAGAGGCTAGTGAGGCAAAGATTTCAGGAAGAGCAGCAGCTGTTCAAAAGGTAGCTGGATGTCCACAGAAAAGACTGTGTGTGCTGGGTTACCAGTACCCAAATTTGGATAGGAAAAGATTATCTGATTGCAGTTGCAGCAGCAACAGAACAAAAGATGGGAGAAAATATTGTACAAAATGGAGGAAAGTAGCTCCAGATAGTGTTTGAAACTACGGTGGCAGGGGTGGGGGGGGTGGGGGGGGGGAAGTGGGGAGAGGGGGGACAGAGAGAAAATGGAACAAATAGGGATAAGGCTGGAATTGATTTTTTTTATGAATGGAATTTACACATATTTTTTATTGGAAGAGAACTGCAAAGAAAAAAAAATCAAGAGAAAGTCTGTCACTGGGACAAGCAAAAATTTTATGGAAAAAAATTCCTGTGACTGTACTAATAGAGAAGGATAAATGAATGGTAAAAGGAGTGAAAAAGTCTGGCAAACTGAAGAAAGGAGGACTACTTTATCAGTTTGCTTATACAACAAATAGGAGGGATGGTGTGCAGAGAAACAAGTGGCGATAGGAGGAGGGAAGCACATGAGGAGATTATGGGGGTGTCTGGGATGGAACTAATAAAGCTGGAGGAGTCAAGGTACTTCATCAGGGAGATGGATGAAGTAAAGAAGGAGAGAGGAATCAGTGAGAGAAGTCACTTTCATTTTAGAATTACTACCAAAGACATTTTCACTTTTAAAGAACAAGCCTTGGGCTTGGATGTGGTGGTGAAGGCAAGCTTGAGTGCTGGTAGATTTCTGAAAGGAAGAGCCTCATGCATCGAAGATAGGGATGAGGTAATCAGCAAAGCAACAATTGTAGCAAAGGAACAAAATAAGGAGAGGGTTTGAAAGCAGTCAAGAAGTCATGCATACTGCAGGTCACAGGTTGGCCAAGTACATGGCTATTTACCAACCTTTCCCTTTCTTTTTCTTTGCAGATAAAGCCATTCATGGTCCTCTCCATTCCTAAACTCTGTATCATTTCATATCTAGTCCACATTGATTTTTGCATGCCTACTGAAATGCAAGGAAAGCCATAGCATCAGTGATGTTTCTATACACATATGTCCTAAATGACTCTTTGGGCCAGATCCTTAGCTAATGTAAATTACCATTGATTCACAAAGTCACTGAAGCCATAAATATATATATTAGGTGAGGACTTGAATCTTTGTGCTTCTATATTTATATCTTACAGAGGAAAATTTCTTTAAGTAGAATAGTGTCTAGTCTTCTGATTTCTATTGAATATCTTTCCTCTTGCTTTCTGCAAAAAGATGTTACTGCTTTTACTCAACACTGTTTCCTTTCTCTTTGTCCATCCGTTGATTTCTTCAGCTTCAATGTTTCTCACTGCAAACTTTCTAGAAAGTCCCTTCTCTCATATACACATCCATGCAATGGAGTCTTTTCTGTACGTCCCAGTTTAATGGTCCCTCTACATACCACAAAATTCCAGAGATTAAAAATGAGAAACCCATTTATGCCTCTCATCCTGTGCTGATATACACCAGAGACAGTGGGGACTGTGACTGTGAGCAGAGCCTTGAAACTTCACATCCCTGTGGGTGCCTGGTAATAGAAAATATGTCCCTATTTTGAGCCATATGTCCTGTTTGTGTTACAGTTGTGACCACAGGCTGACAAGCCCCTTTAGACCACCAAAGGAAGAAAATACTCAGGGTGAATTTCTTATAACACATTTTACAGATAAATAGTACTGCTATTATCCTATGCAAGTCCAGCTAGGACAATAAATATCTCAGAACCCAATATTTCAAAAAAATGGGATTTGTGTTTGTTTGTATATGAACATGTGCTTTTACTAAAGAAAAACATGGCAAAAGAGCCACTTCTGATAACAGTGACATGTAGGATGAATGTAAAATAAAATAGTCAAAAAATGTGTTTGATAGATGAGGTTAAGGATGGAAGCTTTTGTAGCAATTCAGCTAATGAGCCTTGTTTTATTCATCTCATGTTACTGCTGCCGGGAATGTATCAGTCGCACGACACTTTTAGTGACCTTTCAGGCACAGTCAGGATAAAATGCCTGCAGAAAGGGCAGCATTTTGCATGCTTTAAGAAACTAGCTCAGAGTCCACAGGGAGCTTTTAGCACAGTCTGGACACCGCAGGCTTTGCAGTCCTGTGAAACTGCCTCCATCAAAAAACCTTGCTTCAAAGACATTACTTAAATCCTTTTGTATTAGAGTTCCCTTTCTATTACTTATCCTACCTACCTTTCAAAGTTTGTTGTTGTGTGTAAGAAGCCATTGTATGCCTACAATAAGGTCACAGTAGCACTCTCTGCCCTACCATCATTTGGTTGCACACATGGGAACTTACGCTGTCAGTTGAACACAACAGTGACTCTCCAAGCTTGCTTTGTTTATCACTTCACAACCTGGATGTTACTACTCTGTTTACTCTGTGCAGCAGAGGGAAGACACAAGGCATGCAGAGATATTTGGCACGTATCTTTCTCTCATGCTCACACAAACTTGTTTTACTCAAAACTTTTTCTTAACACGTTGGTTTAGCTTTCTGAAAACAAGCCTAAAATTACCCTTAAGACCTTTTGCCCCACAACTGCAAAACAGAGTATCTATGCCTGCAGCATTCCAATAATGGTTTACTGGTTGCTTGAAGGGTCTTGGGAAGTACACAAGAAACGCAAAGCTGGACAAATGCATATAAGCAATATCCGTGAAGTGACATGGGTTGACACTCATGGTAAGACAGTCCAATGCAGGTATTTTCTGACTTATGTTGTCAAACATCGAGAGTGAGGAAAAAGGAAAACTAGACAAGAAAACAACAAATCATAGCTACAGCAAAGACATGTCCATTATTTTTGATGCAATTATGTATCTGAACAAGAGGGAGTTTGTTTCCTTCCAGCCTAGCACTTCACTCAACAATATTCCTGTAATGAATCCTTCATTCTATGCCTATAAACTTAGTATGCATCCAAAGACATGATCACATTGTAATAAACTGATTCTGATGGTTGCAGACAGTGAGTAAGTAGGAAGCAACAAACAGCATTCATCTTGATTTTGACCCTATGAAACGTTTGTAAGCAGGCCAGGGAAACACGGTCCGGATGCAGTCATCATAGGTCGTGTGCAGAATTGTTTAAAACTCTATTTCAAATTTAGTTATCAACTAGCTGAGATGACATTTCAGATGGGATCCCACTGGGACCTCAGCTAGGGAAATAATTATCTTCATTATTTTTGGTAACAGCAAGGGTGATATAGAGGAGAGAATATTTGTAAAAATTTCAGATTACACCAGACTGGGAGGGGTACAAGCACTTGTGAAGATAAGATTGAAAGTCAGAATGATCTTGAGAAGTGGCTTGCAATCAAGAAGATGAAATTCAATACAGACAAGTGCAAAAGAACTCTTGTGGGGAAGAATCAACCAAGTGTCTTCAGATAAAATACAGACTACTTGGCTAAAATACAGTTAGTGTCAAAACATTAAAATAAAGATCTGATTGTTAAGCATTTGTATGATATGGCTGAAAAAAAGAAATTAAAAATAATTTTAAAACAACCAATCAACAACAACAAAAGAACCCAAACAAACAACGTGATTCCAGGAAATGTACTGTCCCAGTTAGTCCTCATTTGTGCACCCCACTGTAAGAAAAACGTAAGTAAACTGAAGAAGGATCTTTAGGCTTGGAAATTTAGAGGCTTGGAAAACATGAGCTGTGAGAAAAACTTGAAAGAACTAGATATGTTCTAATATGGAAAAGATGGATAGCGTGAAAATCCTTTCTGAAAATGCTTAAAAGTAGTTATAAAATCTAAAAAAAAAAAAAAAAAGGCTCATTTGTCTTCATATCCACAGGGAGAAAAAGTCAAAATGTAGAAAAGTAGTTAATTTGCAGGAAATTACATTTGAATTAGACATTATAAAGTTAGGTGCAGGGAAAGGCAACACAGACAGACTATAAAAACCTCCTTCATTAGGGATGTCAGGGATTAATTTAGTAAAACATCATTCTAGGATAGGAGTATACGTAATGCTACCACAGAGCACAGAACTGGCTAAATTATTTCTGCAGGTGCCATTCTTACCACGGAAGAAGGTAGATGACAGGTTCAACATGTCTGTGGTTGCAGTGGAGACATACTGTAGCAGTCCAGTCTAGTGTTTTGATAGGTCTTTGCTTGGAAAGTAAATGGTGGACAGAAGGGTACTAGATTTTGATTTTGTAACATGTGTGTAAGGCATGCGACTGCATTGATACATGTGGCACACATTGAGGGGTACCTTAGTAACCTCATAAATGCGAGTTTTAAGGACTGCAATCACTGTGAAAGTTCTCAAACCAAGGATTATATATTTACATTTTGTGATCTTTATAAGAATGTTAATGCACTTTAGATTCACCAGAAGTTCTTCTCTATCAAATAACTTTTTCTGGGGTTTTTTTTTGTTTGTTTTTAATGTACACCAAGCCATTCTGTCAGTAGCAGTGCCCAGACCTGTGAAAAATGCATTTCCATACCTGAACTCTTTGGCCCTTTTCTATCAAAGTGAAGTCAAATTCACATCTGCTATGTAAGAGACAGTATTTCAGGGATGAGAGCTGCCCACAAATAATCCTCAAACCCAATAGCTGGGTCTCCTGGTGCAAAGAAAGCAAAGGGTGTAATTTTACCTGTATATAGGAAGCATTATAGCAGAGAAACAGGGGTCTCAGGCTCAGATGCAATCAAATTGCCCTGGAAATTGTTTAAAATAAACATGAGAAGACCATCGGGAGCTGGCAATGGTGTGAATTAACAATTCCCATCCTACAACTTTACTGCAGACCTCCAATGCCTTGAGAGAAATGCTGGTCTCCTTAGATTTGTGAAGCCTCATCTCTGAAGCTCAGATAAATTGTTTCAACTCTCTGTTCATGCATTTCAGCTCAAATGTCAAAGCAGGGAATCAGAGAAACTTCTATCTCTCAGACAGAGTCTGAACAATGTGCTTTCTCCTCTACATCACTGAACCACAGTATGACAGCAAGCCAGACACAGTAATCACAGTCAGAAGCAATGCATCCATGCCAATAAATAAATGGTTTTCAGCATTTGCAATATCTGAATGGCATGTTGGTTTGCACTCCAGATAAGAGGGACGTGTGGCTATTTCTGGTAGACAAATGGCTTTTGCAAATCCCTCATTATCTTTCTGTGATTTTAAAATTAATCTGATTTTTAAAATTTAAAAGGCACTTTGCCTTTCTCTGGCTTGTTTGTTTTTCTTTTTGTTTTCTTTACTCTTTTTCTGCATCTCCACAATTAGCTGGTCTAATTTTAACAGATTATTAGGGGGCCTGTCAAAAATATTCTGTCTGCTGGGTGGTTCTTGAATAACAGTGCCTATCACTTCTGAAAAGATGTTGCTAATGAACTCAATTTTCCCTCTTTCAGTTGATTTCATAGGTGGATTTGACTCTTACGGCTATCAAGGTCCACAGAAGACATCTCATTTACAGCTACAGCCCATGTATATGTAAGTACTTAATTTCTGAGATATTCTTCACAGTGATAGGGTGATACTAAAGGATAATTAAGATGAAAGACAACGCGACTTAAAAATTCAGAATAGGCAGAAGTCTTTTTTGATAGACCAAATTCAAGGTACACTTAAGCACCAATACTATTCTTCTGTTGAATTAGAATGATTTCTTAGGGTGGGTTATAATGAGTCACAGTTGTTTAAACAACATGCAGCTCTTCCTTGATTTTCCCCCATTTTCATTCAAGCAGGTTCCACTCAGAGGCAGTGAGAATCTGGCGTCGTAAAAACTAGTCTGATCTGACCAAACTTGGTTGCAAAAAAGTGGTTTTTGTTAAGATTTATCAAAAGTTCAGCAACTTGCTAATTTAGTGCATGCATTTAGCATTTGTCTTATCAGCTCATCGGTTCACTGAGGTACCTTTGTACCTCACTTCCAGTCTCCACATTTAAAACAAACAAACAAATAACAACCACAAACCCCAAATATAACAATAAATGGCTTTGAAAACCAGCCTGAAGACAGTTTTTTACCTAACCAGTAAGTGACAACTCCATCCACTGCCTGGAAGTGCAGCCTGATATAGCTGGGGATTAAACGGGTAATCAAATCTCAGCACATACAACTGGAGTACGTTCACACTAGAGCTAACGCTCAACCATAGACCAGTCCAGGAATAATAATTTCCAACTCTGTCTTGTACTGATTCCAACTGCAATTCAGAACAGTCTTGACTGCCCAGATAAATCTTACCTCACTGCTGCAGCCTGATTTTTATTTACTTTCATTGACTTACGCAGTAAAACCACTTCACAGAACAGCTCACAAAGGGGCAACTTTTACTTTTCTCCTTTGTTTCTCTTTTGAACATATCTTCTGTGGAAAAGAACTAAATATAGGCAAACAATATCCATCCCAACATACAATTCCATTCAGCCTTGAATGTAATTTCATTTCTTCTGATTAGTGGAAGCAAGTCTGCTAATGGATTAGTGGATTTTTGCATGGAACAGGCATTTACTCCTTTATCAGTGGTACAATAAATTCTGTGGTAGTGCTTAAGATGGGGCCCTTTGGGAGCTTTGCTAGGAGCTTTTTAATAATCTCAAATTACAATAGTGCATCTCTCCAATGCCATCTTAACTTCAGCTTCCCATCTGTCTGTGCTCAAGTAAAGATTTTTCACCTGCACTTTTGGCACAGTGCTGTGCATTTAGCAAATGTTATTTCCTCCCTAGTATTATGTGTGGCTCATAGGTACTTAGAACAATTGTAATCCTATTTCTTTCTCAGTATACCATACCTTGTCATCAACATATGGAGCCCTCTAGCTGAGATATTATCCCATTCTCTTTATGCTCTCAGTGTTTCTTCCAGAACAGCAGACTGCATTTACTGAGCATCTTCATACTGACTGGAAGGAAAGCTAACTCTGTGAAAAAACAGAAGGCAATAATATTAAACTTGTATCTCAGACAAAGAAATACATGATTAATCCATATAAACTGTGTTCCACCTTATTTCAATGCAGCATTCTCACTGGAGTACAGGTGATTTCGCTATCTTAACTGAGAGACAGAAATCAGTACATGAGCTGACATTTTGTCCAATCAACCCACAACAGTATTGCCATATCCCAGCCACAGTCAAACAAAGACACTTTATGTTCCCCTCTGACTGTATCGTATTTGATAAGGTTCTACAGAATTGCTACAGTCTGTCCTTAAAAAGAGGCTTTTACACCATGTAGTAGTACCTTTCTGTTATTTACAGTTGAGGCACACCAGGACCACATGCATATGTATTCACACTGCAGTTGCTCTGTAATGTAGGCAGACCATTAGGTAGTGGAGTGACAAACTCGAGTGTCAAATTAATCAAGCCATGGTTTGATCTGCTTGTAACCGCTATTTACAGGAATATTACATACTAGAAATGAAAACACACTGCTATGATAACAGCAGGCCATACTTGATGTTTTCGAGCTGTATTTATTGGGAGGAAGGGTTTGGTTCCTCAGGAATCTTGTTCCCCAACGAAGATCAGTATTAGCCTCTGTAGTATTCAAGGAGAAAAAAGAAAAATTAAAGGACTTTACATTACTCTCTGGCCAATGTCACCTGCACTTTACAATGCTCAATATCTCTACGGGATGAGTAAAAGATAAGAATCATTTAACATAGAAAGGCAGATGATAGGATAGGACAGGATTGACCAGACCCTCTGTTTTATGGAGTCCATTGCCATACCCTCACCACTGTCCAAGGTATAACCATACCCATCCAGGATACAACTATACCCATACATATCCATATAGCTGTATTCATATAACTACTTCCACGACTTTATCAATTGCTACAAAATGTCTTTGAATCCATAGGCAGTGAAGGATATATTAAGCATAATCCTGTCTAAATCCTTCCAAAGATCAAAAAAAATTAAAGATAGCTTGTTGCCACCTCTACCTCTTCTACTTTTCAGTCTCACACTGGGTGCAACTCACATGGAGCTCTGGGTTTATGAGAGAAATAGGAGAGAGTTGTCTTTAAATCGTCTGGTTACTAACTATATCCAAAGGCACAATAACACCTCTTTTTGTTGTCTGTGGTGCAGTAGTACCTAAAGGTGTGCTAAGCACGCTACAAAAGTGAAGGAGAACATATGGCCTCAGCTTTGAAGAGCTTACCAATACAGCATCAGTTTCTAATGGCTGTACAGATGCTGTAAAAATGCAAACTTCAGCATGTATTTCAGTAATAAGCACAGACAGCCCTCCATATATTTACCAGATCAGTTAATATACAGAAACAGTACAAACCTTAGAGACAGAGAGAGTTGTGGGGTATATCTCAGTCTATCCACATACTGCTTGATTATGAGAATTTAGTGGATTGCAATGACAGAATTCCACCAACACAAAATTTTGTTTCAATTCAAGCTAGACAGATTTACATCCAAGTGATTTAAATCAATTTTATCTGTTTTGTACATGCATGGTTTAATTATTATCCTGAAGGAATGCTGGGTTTAGTAATTGCTAACTGTTAAGATACACAGTTTTGTAACCGGTTTCCTCCTGTGTGCTGAAGTTAGCACTTCATTTTGTTAATTTGGAGGTTATACTGAACCTACACGGATTTACACATGCAATTAAATAATTATATAGATGTATTCAGACTCCTCATGTTTACATTTCTATTGTGTCAGGACTTTTTAATCTAAAGATTTATTACTTTTATTTCTGATACCAGTCAAGCTCTACTTATAAGAATGTTCTACTTCAGTTTGCATGCACACAGTACATTTGAGTGGAATTTCATTAGTTATGCAAAACTACCATAAATGAACAGGATACTTAAGGAAACAAAATCTTGATTTATGAAAAGGAAGCATTATCTGTAGATAGTAAATTGTGGTGACTATCTCTGCCTCCTGTTTTCTTAAATAGTCTAGAAATATTAGATTCAGGCTCTCTTTGTTTCTTTTCTCAATATTTTACGCTTTGAATTCCAATCACAACTCTCCTTATCATTTCTCCCAATTTCACATTTAATTTAAATCAGCTTACTTTTTAGGGAGAAAAATATATTCAATTTAAAATTATGTTTTAAATAAAACACTGTTGGTTTGGGGGAGAATTCTTATCATGACGTTTATTTACCTGTTATAAATGGCTTTCTTTTTATTATCTAAGTGCCAACAGTGTTCTCTATGCTGTACAAACCAAGAAGCCTAGACAGTCTCTTCAAAATGAATACGCTTTTTAAACAGAATGGGACAGAACCGGTGCTCATGTACCTCCTTGCAGTGTGGACACAGCTGATGTACTAAAAAGCAGCTTCCTGGCATTCTGTGCAGGAGGTGCCAGTGCTCATTTCCAGACCATTCAACAAGAACAAAATAAGACGGTGGAAATCAATTGTCAAGAGAAACTTCTGCTCTTGGGAGGTGACCAAGGAAGGTGACTAAAGGCTCCATGGCACTGATTTTGCTGCACATAAAAAACACAGTTATAGTTGTGCAACAAGGCTGCACTGCATGTTCACTGCTCTAAAAAGAGTAGGAAGGAAAAAGAGTTTACTGGTTTTGACAGTAAACTGGTTTGCTCAAGAAAAAAAGAAGTAAAGCAAAAAAAAACATGTCTGGTGCTGATGCCTAATGCACCGAGAAATTGCTCAAAAGCAGTTCAGCCCTGAAGCAAAGCTTGCTTTCCTCATATTTGTGAAGTCTGAGAACCATTGCGTTTTGTATCTATCTATATATATATACACACAGACACATACCATATCTGCACAGAAACACACGTACCTATATGCATCCAGATACCTTTATATATATGTGTGCGTATATATATATATATAGATGCCCACTTACATGTGTTCTGCTACACAAGACTATTGGTAGGCATTGCTTTTCACTAGAAGGCACTTACCTGTTTCTGGCTAATGGGATCCTAACATTCACCAAATGTTGGAGAGGTTTTGAGTCGATAACTCAGGAACAGAGGAGTGTAGGAGGAGTTAATGTATTTGCCTAAGCACTCGGTCCCAACTTTTCTCCCTGTTGTATTTCCATGTGCATGATGCTGGTCATTGTCTCCTAGTCTATGGTTGTAGGTATTTAGGTAATTGCACATGCTGAAGGTACTACCTGCTTTACCATTCACCTGAAGTATAAATGAAACATAATCAAGGTACAAAAGCCAGCACCTAAACACTGTGACGCTCAGCAAGTTCACGCAGTACAAATCTGCTGTGTTATTGACGCCTTAACATTTATGTTTGTGTGATTCAGACATTGTGGGCAGCATTTCATTTAAATAAACTACCAGTCAAGACTTGTCTAGCAACCAGCAACATCTTGTCTGTTTTAGACTGAAGGCTGGAGTCACAAAGCATGGGTTTGGGACAAGACTCTTCAGGTGTACAGGGCTGTGCCACTCACACATGTACCCTACTTTGTGAGTGAGCCTCAGATGACTTTCCCAAGCACCTGTGATTCAGCCCTTCTATCCTGCATACTGCGTTGCTTCTTGCTTTTATAAAGACAGTTACATATCCAATGGATTGATCTAGTTCAGATCATCTTCCATCTGACACATAGATAGATAGTTAAGATCCTAATTAAATATCACTCCTGCCCAGAGTGGTTTGGAAAACCTATGCTGACTTCTCTGTGTTCCAGAGGGACACAAGCAATCACCTGAGCAAACACCTTGCCTTTCTGGCCCCTTCATTCCCTGTGTACCTGAACTGTTATTGGCTGGTGGCTTACACTTGCCTGCAAAAGGCAAAAGGATACTAGAGCAGCGGGGCAATGATTGGGTAGGTATATGGTGGATTATAAGTATCTTTCTTTTTCTGTCTATGTTCCAGGTCAAAGTAAACAAAGGGGCTACTCAACGTGGGCTGGAAGACCTGTCAAAGAAAACTGTTTCAGGATGGCCCCCTGGTTCTTCAAAGAGAAAAAATAATCTAGATTTTATGTTAAAAAAAAAAAAAAAGCAAAAAGCTGATTGAACAGTGAGACAAAAAACAACAGACACCTTCAGCACCTCTTTCTAACAGGTACTAAGTACTAAGGGAGATGCCCCAGACCCTCACCTTGGACCTGCCTCCCAGCACCAGAGGGCCAGAGCAGAGGCATTGGTGCCATCTTCTGGCTCTTCCCTACCCTGGCCACCACCAGCGCGGCCCATTTGGATTAAGACGTGAACCCAGCCCATTTGGTGCTTTCGGAGCCCCCTCCACATTCCTGGTCGCATTGAGTCTCCTTAGTCAAAACAACACTAAAAATACCAGGATAACCTTGCAGCAGAAGTCAATAGACAGCACGTTGTTTGCCCTGAAGGCTGTACAGTTCATACTTGCCTTAACCCAACTGCGTTGCACATCAGAGAAACTCCGTGCAAGCTTTCTGAAGTAACATGCTGCTGTTAATTCTGAACGATTTCTAAGTCAGTGGTTTTCTTCTGTTTGGTTTTGTTTTGTTTTGATGTCAGGGAATAAGGCTCTGTGGCTCCACAGCTCCAGAGTGACCAAGTAGAAAACTGCCAGCTGTCTGAGAAGTGCTTTACTTTTAAGGCTCCACAGTGGTCAAGAAATAAACAGTTTATAATGGTCAAAAAAAAAAAGAAAAAAAAAGACACTTTTTGGGGGTTGGGATCGGGAAAGGGGTAACATAAACTAATAATTGAACCTACTGGAAATAAGCAGCAGAAACAGTGCTTCTTAATCCCGCTGGTTTTATTTATCGTACTGTAGGTGCTTTTATAGCTATCTCTAAATGTCTTTTACTAACTATAGAGACATCTGCAGATTTCTATCAACAAAGGCCAACTGAATATGTACTAGCTATGTTTACTCTTTTATATCTAGTTTCAACTGAAAAGTCTCTGTAAGTGGGCTTTTTTTTCTAATTCCACCATAAAGGATCCATATATTCTATTTTTTGGTTTCAGCTGGGGAGGGTGGGGAGGGACTAGTTGAGTTGAAGAAATATTGGAGACCTTTTTGTGGTATATCTGGGGGATCTGTTGTGTGTTAGAATGTGTATTTTATCTTTCTGTATTATTGTGGCTGAAAAAAACCTGTGCTGTTACGTAGTTGGCAACAAGATGCCTTTGGGAATTTTGCTAGTAGGTCAATGTGTATATGAAATACTCTGAACTCCTAGGAACATATGTTTTGTTCTACATCTGATCTGTATTTTCAAGCACTTAGGTGGCTTTCATTAGGAAAAACCCAATATTTTGCTCAGGTTTTTCAAAAATTTGGATAATCATTGTTTCTTTGCTCAGACCTTGTACAGGTAAATGCACACACCTACCACATCAGAGGTGACCATGTAGCTTTTGAGGGTGAGAGGGAAAGTCAGAGCTTGGAAAGGCTAGAGATGGCCCTGAGTGACTCCCTTTTCCTTGCTGGCCAAGCCCTCGTACCTGTGCAGCTCCCACAGCCTGTGCACTCACGCCACTCATCCATCCCTGTACAAACCAGTGCCCTGTGCTGTGTCTGCATGGATGTACAGTTTCACAAGCAGCGACCCTGGACAAGGACAGAGGAACAGGCATCCACCAGTGAAAACAAGATATGGGACATGTTCAGGAACTATACGTACATTTATTCAGAGAGATTTATCTATATATATATGTAAGAGAGAGTGTGTGTGTGTGTATGTCTATGTATATAAAATATACAAGAATAAATATTGACAGGAGCTGCATAACCCAGGAAGGTTTTTATGCAGGGGCATAAGAGCTCCAGCCTCAGATCCTGCTAGGAATTTGCTATGTGAATTAGGCACATCCCCTGATCCCATTCATTGTTGATTTGGATCTAAAATTTAAATTTTCAGACTTGGTTGCTTGAAATTCTGAGTTCATTCTGGGTAGAGCTGCCTTTCACCCCCTGGAAAACTTCCAAGGTCCAGGCTGAAATTTCCCATAACTTAAAAAATTTCAAAACTTTCTACTTTTATGTAGCATTAAATACAGCAGATGTATAGTATTAAACACAATGCAGAGGTTTAAATTGAATGAAAATGCTATAACAGGGTATTTTAGCTTTCCCTGTATACCAGTTAATGAAAATCATATTTCTATAAAAATCATTTTTTAACATGAAAAGAAACCAGTTAAGGGACCTAAGCAGCAATCCAATTTTCCAAAGATAACTTTTCATACCTTTCAGTGATTTCCCATGGAACGGCAGCAACTGGTAGTTAGCAATTTTAGAAGTAAGGCGATTTACTGAAATGTCTACATGTAGCTTTTAGGCCTGATTTTAATTTAGAAAATTTTGGCCTTAATTATCTTAGTCTTCCCATCTATAAAATGGGAATAGTATGTTCCTCACAGGCTTTTTGTGAGGTCTGAATTGTTAATGTTTGTAAACTGCTTAGGAAATAGGAATCACATCTATTAAGGATTACCATATAAATGCGTATCCATATATTACGTATAGAGTAGATATACATACACTCACATACACACAGTATACATATATATACACATATATACCTATGTGAAGTTGGTATTCATAACCCTGCTTAAGTTGCAGTTAGAGCACCACCATTAAAAAGAAATTAGGACTGTTGACTACTAAACTAAATGATTAGTGGACAGATCTCTTCTGGAAGCAGTTTAGAGCACAGTAACGTGAGAATATCTGGATGACATTTTTGATTTGTACAGCTGTATCCTCCTCAAAATCCAGTAAAGATCGTTATTTTTCTAGGCTGGGCTTTTGTTATAAACTTAAATATTCAGAAGGCAAGAGATACAATCCAAATGTGTCTTTCTTCTTTTTTTCTTTTTGACATTTGTTAATTCTGAATGTATTTTTAACAAAAGTGATTTTTTTGACTTACTAGTGTAATTTGCATTTAAAAAAAAAAAATAAATGGAAAAAATATAGGTTTCCAAGCTATTCATGGGCCCCTGCTGCTATTCACAACTTACAGGAAACAGAATTACTGTTGCCAACTGAGCAACAATGCAGGATAAAGAATCCTATTACATTTACATGACGATGACAAACCCGATCTGTGCAGTGCATAGATGTGACAGCTCTGAATAGAAATTGCTAGGTCATGACACTATTTTAACTCTGTCATAGGTAGCAGGTATTTTCATTATCACTGACACTAAAAGGTTTCTTTTACAAGGCTGACTGCAATAGACTCTTCACTTAAAGAACAGGGCTTTTTTGCCCATTCATCAGAAATTTTAAGCCTACGATAGGTTTACAGTTGCCAACAGAGTTAAGAATTGCAAAAGTAATCCTTTTTAAGAAGGAGCTATGGAGTATGGATATTTCCAGTGCATTAATATTCTTTTATATGCTGTTCATTGTCCCTACAGTGAAATGATGAAATCCTGTCTTATGCAACGTCTTTGTAGAGTTCACATACATTCACAGCTTGCCTGAGGTCATTTAATAAAGGCAGAGCAGAGCGGTATGCATTTTGAGATAGTCATATTCTCCTAAGACTATTCCTTAGAAGAAAGTTCATTAATTATTGCCATTACAATTATAGTGCAAGTTATACTTTTTAGTCAGGTAAGAAGAAACAGTTTGTACTTAATTTAAGTACCAGCTTCAAAACTCAACAGCATTTTCACAAAGGCTAGTGCAGTATATATTGATCCCTGGAGGTCTCTGGGTAGGAGTGGCTATTAACTCAGTGTCTGCAGGTTTTGATCACTTGCACTCTCACCTTCCACTTGAGCACACCAATAGTAGGCAAAGTAAAATCCCATACACCATGAATCCTTCCAGCTTGCAATATTTTAATTTCCAGTACTCTGTTTTATTTTCAAATGCAATTCCTCAGAGGATGATGATTTTTTTTTCACAAAGATGGAAAGCCCCGTGAATAGTCTGTGTGTATGTATTGCTTGTTTTCTTTCTACTGATGAGTCTCTTCAACATAGCTAAGGTTAAACCGGTAGACTTTTTGAGTGTGTTTTCTAGCTAGCTTGAATCTGGCTTCTTTGCAGTGGAAGTGGATTGGCAACAGACACTTAAGGTGAGCCAGGTTCTATCAAAGAACCAATGCATAGAAATATTGCAGACAGCACTGAGTGCAGCGCTCCTTGGACAAAGATGTAGACAGTTGTCATGCTAATAATCAGTCTGTCTCAAGCTATGTGCAATATTAAATGTAATTTCTATGCACAGAAGAAGCTGCCTTTTGCACTGCAGTTATTCATTCATGTATAGAACTGACATAGCACAGAATGAGTCAGTAAAAGATGTTTTCTTCCTGTAGTCATTAATATGCTTTTATCCTCAACCAGGGACTGGAGAAATCATCTCTGGTCTCATATCCTGACAAGTCCCTATGTTGAGACCTTCACCAAGAGGGGCAACTGCAGCCAGCTGGAGTTGTGAGGTTTGCATAGCTCAGTGGCATAGAAAGAAAGATGTTGTACCAAATATGGAGCTTTAAGCAGCATCATACATGCATTTGTTGTGTATCTCTCTCCATATCCACAAAAGATAGTTTTTAAAATGCACTCTTCCTTTATCTCTCAGAAACCAAACAAGACAGGTAATGTCTTTTACCAGCATCTTCCAAATCCTACCAAGATCACTAAAGTGTTTTTTCATCAGGTCCAATCAAAATATCATCTTTTCTGCTCTCTGTTGAGTAGAAGACTTAGCTCTTGGAATTTCCAGATGCCTTGGGATTATTATTTTGGATAGATAGGAGCTTCATTCACCAGTGGAAAAGGATCTTTTCTGCTAGTTGTTACCCAGCCACTTTCCTAGCTTTGCCTTTGTCCTGATGGGAAATAGGTTATATGGAGCTAACCATGATGATGCATTTTCATATTCAGATTGTGCTCTTCAACAGTCTTCTGTGCTGCCACAGAGAATGGTATTTCATACATACTTTTTTTCTTTCTCCCTGTCACCATCTTCTTGTCCCATTCTCACTCTCCCCTTCTGCCTGAACACAACACCATATACGCTCCCAAAATTGCATACTGCTTTTTGTCACATCCGTTATTTCAAAGTACTCACATAATGATGGTGATGACAGTCATGGAGGACAGTGTCACCATGGATATGTGCAAAACCAGAAGAAGAGGAAGCACAAAGGTTATGTATGTCCTCCAAAGGCTCCAGACACAGGGAGACACTTAACAGAAAGGTTGGCAGTGTTACAGAAGCCATGGAGTACAGCAAGCCTTAGTAAGAATCATTTTCAAATGTGCAATTGCATTTGCTAAAGCTATAGTTCAGTGAGTACACAGAGAGTCATAAATATCAGGAGCTACAAAAGGTACAGGTGAACTAAAAGAAAATTCATAGAAAATGTGTTTGTGAACACACTGACTGAATCAGATTCACATTTCAGTCTCTTCAAATTTATCTCAGATTTTTTTTCCTCATGCAAACATTTGGATGGTTGGTTACTATGCACACAGGTGAACTTCTTGTTCCTACGAGAACATGGAATATGTGCTATTGCATTAATTTACATGGGATTCTCAGTATTCATGCATCTATGTGCATTTGTACTAAATATTGGCTCATTTCTCTGCTATATATGCATACACATGCACATACATACCTGTTAGGTAAGTGTATTTCCTAGTGGGGATACAAAACTACACACACAGTCTCTCTCCTTTTCTACTTAGCTTTTCCTCTACTACCTCCCAAGAGATACAAAGTCCCAAGTCTTTATCTGTCTGATGGACAGATGGACATATTGTATACAAAAATTACAATTTCTGATACTGGATGCATGAACACGGTGCAATTTATGAACACAGGAAAGGAAGGAAGGAAGAGAAAGAAAGAAAGAGAGAAAGAAAGAAAGAGAGAAAGACAGAAAGAAGAAAGAAAGAAAGAAAGAGAAAGAAAGAAAGAGAAAGAAAGAAAGAGAAAGAAAGAAAGAAAGAGAAAGAAGGAAAGAAAGAAAGAAAGAAAGAAAGAAAGAAAGAAAGAAAGAAAGAAAGAAAGAAAGAAAGAAAGAAA
>JAVSBS010013008.1:0-14549 GCA_033124195.1 Coracias cyanogaster | reverse complement strand
CCTACTCCTGCTGGTCACACCGTTTCTGATACAGGCCAGGATGCTGTTGGCCTTCTTGGCCACCTGGGCACACTGCTTGCTCATGTTCAGGCAGCTGTCCACTAGCACCCTCAGGTCCTTTTCCACCAGGCAGCTTTCCAGCCACATTTCCCCAGGCCTGCCCTCTTGGGAATTTCAATTGCCCTGACATCTGCTGGAAAAGTAACACATCAAGCTGTAGACAATCCAGAAGACTCTTGGAGTGCCTCAATGATAACTTCTTAAGACAGAAAATAGACAGCAGTACCTGAGGGGATGCAATACTGGATCTGATGGTCACCAGTACAAGTGAGCTCATCAGGGATATCAAGACTGAAGGAAGCCTGGGCTGCAGTGATCATGCACTAGTGCAGTTCACAGTCCTAAGGCGTACAAGTCAGTCGAGGAGCATAGTCAGAACCCTGAATTTTAGAAAAGCAAACTTCCAGCTCTTCAAGGAGTTAGTTGATAGGACTCCCTGGGAAACAGTCCTCAGGGATAAGGGAGCAGAACAGAGATGACAGATCTTTAAGGATGCTTTCCTTAGGGTGCAAGAGCTCTTCATCTCTAGGTGGAAGAAATCAAGCAAGGAAGGGAAAAGACCAGCATGGCTGAGTTGAGACCTGCTGGTCAAGCTAAAAGGCAAGAAAGAACCATACTTGCAGTTCAAGCAAGGACAGGTATGCTGGGGCAACTATAGGGATGCTGCCTGGTTGTGTAGGGATGAGGTCAGGAAGGCCAGGGCATGGCTGGAGCTGAACTTGGCAAGGGATGCAAAAGAATAACAAGAAGGGCTTCTACAGATATGTCAATCAGAAAAAGAAGTTTAAAGAAAGTGTACCTTCCCTGATGAACAAGAATGGTAAACTAGTAACAATAGACAAGGAGAAGGCTGAGGTTCTTTACAACTTTTTCGCCTTGCTCTTCACTGGCAACCTCTCTCCTCACACCTCCTGAGTTGAAGGACCACAAGGTGGGGACCTGGGGGACAAAGTCCCTCCCACTGTAAGTGAACACAAGGTTTGTGACCACCTGAGGAACCTGAACCTACACAAGTGTATGGGACCTATGAGATGCATCCCAGTGTCCTGAGGGAATTGGCTGATGTTGTTGCCAAGCCACTCTCCATCACATTTGAAATGTTCTGACAGTCAGATGAAGTCCCTGGTGACTGGAAGAAGGGAAACATTACACTCATTTTTAAAAAGGGTAGAAAGGAGGACCCCAGGAACAACTGACCTCTCAGCCTCACCTCTGTGCCAGGCAAGATCATGGAATAGATCCTCTTAAAAGTTCTGATAAGGCACATGGAGGATAGGGAGATGATTTGAGACAGCCAGTATAGCTTTACTAAGGGCAAGTCCTGCCTGACCAACCTAGTGGCCTTCTAGGATGGAGTGACAATATCAGTGGACAAGGGAAGAGCTACAGATGTTATCTCTCCAGACTTCTGCAAGGCCTTTTACATGGTCCCCCCCAACATCCTTCTCTTGAAGTTGGAGAGATATGGATTTGATGGGTAGACTCTTTGATGGATAAAGAATTGCCTGGATTGTCGCATCCAGAGGGTAGTGGTCAATGAACTTATGTCCAGATGGAGATCAGTAACAAGTGGTGTCAGTTAGGAGTCTGTACTGGGACCAGTGCTGTTTAATATCTTTATCAATGATATAGACAGTGGGATTGAGTGCACTCTCAGCAAGTTTGCAGAGGACATCAAGCTGAGTGGTTCAGTCAACATGCCAGAGGGACAGGATGCCATCCAGAGGGACCTAAACAAGCTTGAGAACTGAGCCAATGTGAACCTCATGAGGTTCAACAAGGCCAAGTGCAAGGTTCTGAACCTGGGTCGGGACAATCCTCGCTATCAATACAGGCTGGGGGATGATGTGATAGCAGCCCCGCGGAAAAGGACCTGGGGATACTGGTGGATGAAAAGCTGGACGTGAACCAACAGTGCACACTTGCAGCTCAGAAGGCCAAATGTATCGTGAACTGCATCAAAAGAAGTGTGGCCAGCAGATTGAGAGAGGTGGTTCTGCCTTCCTACTCTGCTCCAGTGAGACCTTACCTGGAATACTGTGTCCAGCTCTGGAACCCTCAACACAAGAAGGACATGGACCTGATGGAGTGGGTCCAGAGGACGGCTACAAAAATGATCAGAGGGCTGGAGCACATTGTGGTATTTCTATAATGAGGTGGGGTCCTCTGTGCTCAAAGAGGCCTTGCTAGCTCCAGTGCAATTCAGGGGAGTGGAGACTTGCCTGGTTATCACAGGATGCAGAGAAGGAGGGGGGCCTGCTGAGGCAAGATAGCCCTGCTTCTGGTCAGTAAGGACAAGATAACAGGAACTTGAGTAGTTCTTTGTTTCTGAGAAAAGGCTATCAAATCTGATAGCTACTCTTTGCCTTATTACCTGTGAAATGCATATTCCAGTTGACAACCCTGCGTATGTTAATGAAGATTATAGACATCATGGTAAACATGTATGACTATAGCACTTGTCTCTCTACCCAAATCATACTACACATCACCTGAGGGTTGGGGGAACCTTGTAATTTTGAGAAAAAAAAGACAGAGAAAATGATGATTAAATTGGGAGAGAAGAACCTCAACATCTGATGGAACAGTCGATGGGCTGCGTTCTCTTCCTCCACCCCAGGAAGGGACACCTCTCTGGGTAAGTGCCAAAGCTGTCACTCTCTGGTGAATGTTAACCATGGGTTGTTGTATTATCACTATTTCTGCTGGCAATATTAACTTTAATTAGTAGTGTTATTGTAGTGACTGAATTTATTAATGGCAATCTCAAATTTGTTCTGTTGCTCTCAGTAAATAAACGGATCAGTGAAAGTCCTGGGACTCTGGCAGACAAATACTGACATTATGTTCCTTTAACACGACACACCTCTCCTATGAAGATGGGTTGAGAGACTTGGGGTTATTCAGCCTGGAGAAAAGAAGACTCTGAGGAGACCTTATAGCAGCCTTCCAGTACTTGAAGGGGGCCCACAAGAAAGCTGAGGAAGGACTGTTTACAAGGGCATGTAGCAACAAGATGAGGGGCAATAGTTTTAAACTAGAGAAGGGTAGATTTAGATTAGACATTAGGAAGAAATTCTTTACTAGGAGGGTGGTGGAACACTGGAACAGGTTACCCAGAGAAGTGGTGGAGCCCCCATCCCTGGAGACGTTTAAGGTGAGGCTTGATGGGGCTCTGAGCAACCTGATCTAGGTAAAGATGTCCCTTCTGAATGCAAGGGGGTTGGACTAGATGACCTTGGAAGGTCCCTTCCAGCCCAATGCATTCTATTATTCTATTCTATGATTCTGTGATTCTTTTCTAATTCAAAACCAGGACTCATTCTTAGGCCCTCCATATCACATCTGAGCAACACAGTCACAACATTTCTAGTAAGTTTTTGGTAATGCTACATCCCCCTGACATTTTTATTCTCTTTCTGCCTCCAAAAATGAAAGAAAATAGGACAGAGAGAATAAAAGTCCTGAGGTTTTCTCTGTAATTAGCAAAAGATGAGAAGCTATTCTATATACAGAACACTTAAATTAGATGCCTGCTCTGAGTAGCTCTTTGAAGGAATCTATCTTTCTGTATTGCCTATATGAGAATCAATGCAGACTAGCCTTCTAATTTAGGTACATATGTTTGTGATTCATATGCCCTACTTTAGGTATCTAAAAGGCATATAGGTCTTAATTAGTCACTCTAGTCTCACTTTGTAATAACCTCCAAGGACAATTCACTGCATAGGAAAGGGTAGATGAGTTTGTCTCTAGAGATGCCAATATTTTTTTGCAAGTTATAGAAGGAGCTTGGGTTATCAAACCATTATGACCTAATTCTGTTGCTCATGTAAAGGCATCTATGTCACTGAAGAGCTCTAGGGCATCTAGGTAGAGCTAATAAAGATCATACAGGAAAATCATTCTCTCCCAGACCACCAAACAGATGCCAGGCAGGATAATCACCTGCTAAACCTAAAATGGCACTAAGAATGAGTCTCATGCATCTACAATTGAATGCTATTCAGATTAAGACAATTTAATTTACCTTTCATGTGTGTCTGTTTTCCATTGAGTAAGTGCTGGTTCTTTGGGAATCTCAGCATTCAAGGCTGATTATGGGATTTATTGCATAAAGGATGGAAATTACAAATAAGTTTATAACAATCTTCTGTCCCTATTGATGTGAGGAACCCCAGCTGTTGTAGCACCAGATGAATTCACCTACTTTGATCATGCACAGAGTTCCTGTCCATGGTGAGGTTCACCAGCACAACGTTCTTACTCACTATACAGATTCATCAGTCACTAACAGCCCTATGTCTGAAATGTGGACTGAGGTCTGAAGAATCTTTTGGATGACACACTCTAATATCTTAATCTCATTAATAATACCACAGGTCCTGAAGAGGTGCATCTATTTCCAGTGGACAAGACAATGCAATATACACATAGTTATGGTTAAATTCACACTGAATACATGTACATTAATAGCATATTGATTATATGTACTTTGATTGTATCAGGAATAGTGTGGCCAGCAGGACTAGGGATGTAATTCTCCCCCTGTACTCGGCACTGGTGAGGCCTCACCTCGAATACTGTGTGCAGTTCTGGGCCCCTCACTTCCAGAAAGATATTGAGGTGCTGGAGTGTGTCCAAAGAAGAGTGACGAGACTGGCAAAGAGGCTGGAGGGAAAGTCTTATGAGGAGAGGCTGAGGGAGCTGGTGTTGTTCAGCTTGGAGAAGAGGAGACTCAAAGGAGACCTTATCACTCTCTACAACTACCTGAAAGGAAGTTGTAGTCAGGTGAGCATCAGGCTCTTCTCCAGGCAGCTAGTGACAGGAGAGAGGGCATGGCCTGAAGCTGCGCCAGGGGAGGTTTTGGTTGGATGTTGGGAAGCAATTCCTCACAGAAAAGGCGATGAGACACTGGAATGGACTGCCCAGGGAGGTGGTGGAGTCCCTATCCCTGGAGTTGTTTAAGGAAAGATTAGATATAGCACTTAGTGACATGGTCTAGCTGATGTCATGGTGTTGGGTCATAGGCTGGACTTGATGATCCTAGAGGTCTATTCCAGCCTCGATAATTCTGTGACTCTTTGATTAATTATAGTATTATTTAGCTACAACTTGATTAAACAACAGTCACACGGTACTTGCAATATATTGTCATACTCCTAAATGGTCATGAGTAGTGTCTACACATAAATTATGTGTAAAAATTTCCATTACAGACACTAGACTTAACAGACTTGATTCACTTGCCTAATAAGATATGGCAAGTGCAGTTTGAGTCCTAAACTGTCTTCTCTAGCCTACAGCTCCTTCTTCAGGGAGGCATGGATCTCGCATCTGTTTTCTGACATAATCTAAGCACTACAAATAGCACTAGAGGCAATTTTTCAGCAACAGATCACACTCACAGTCTGTGCAGCCTAGAAAGCAATTCATCATACCAACTACTATGGGTTAGGTTCAGTTGTCTATACATCAGTAAAACCATTGTTGTCCTAGGATATCTGAGGAATACTCACCTGAGTGATACGGGACCTACAAGATAACCGTGATATCCTGGAGCAGCTGGAAGCTTGTAAGGATAAAGAGGATACCTCAAAGACTGCATGATCCCCTTCCTGGCTACACAACTGAAAGATCTGGCAAACTTCGTCCACCTCATATTTTCTCCTCTGCTTTCCAGTGTAGGTGAGCATCCCTGTGATGGACTGCAGGCAAGAATATGCACCTAGAGCAGAAATTTCTCTGTGAAAGTCTTATCCGTCTTATCTTCAAACTGTTATTGGAATTAGACTCCTACAAAGGATACTTCATTTTGTGCCACACACAAACACGCATAGCAAGCTGTTCACTTTAGTTCACTCTGATGTGAGAATGGCATTCTGTGGCAGAATGGTATAGTGGAAACTTGGGAGTTATACCTTCATACATCTTCTCCACAGCAAGACTTGTCAGAATATGACTTCATGTTTTAAGACAACATTTATATATTTTGTTAATTTCAAATTACATCAGATTGCTAGAGACATTACATTCTATTAAAATTATCTGTCTGCTTCTTTGATTTTTTTCTCCCCAAAGCAGTGCTTAGACAAGTTTTATTGGCAAAATTGCTGTGGTAAATGGACCCATTATTTTGAAATGTCTTTTTAAGTCAGCTAAAAAGAACTATGACTCCCATGAATCACCTTGGGAGGTGGTACGAACGCTCGTGCGCCCAGACCGTGACAAGTGCAAAATGTACTTACTGTAGCTATCTGGATTTTCCTCAACATCAGAAGCACAAATTAAAATAACAAGAACATTGACTTTGTCTGCATAGCCCAAGATGGAAACCTCAGCCATTCTTACAGGCTGAAAAGTAACCAAGAATACAAGTCAGAGGACTAGAGAGAAAGAGAACGAAGGTAAAAGACAGCTTTAACTCTGTGTGACTAAGTAGTTGAACTGGAAGAAGGTTGTTTTTTCCTTCTTACTTTTTGATTTTACTAATTCTTTTATTTTTTATAAGTGTGCTGGTTTGAGTTAGAACAGAACTAATTCTGCTCAGTGATTTTACTTTTCAGCTCAGTCTCTGCTAAGTGCACTTTCTGAAGTTAACAGCACATCTTCACAGTGTCTGTTTCTAGCAGTGGTAATAGTTACTCGATGCTCATAGTTACTACCAAGAATTGGTATGTAGACCAAAGTTACTGCTAAATCTTGTGTACCATGCTGGGGTGTGGTAAAGTAAGGGGCCACATTTGTAGGGAGGAGCAGACAGGACAGGTGACCCTAAACTGACCAATGAGGTATTCCATCCCATATACATGATATTCAGTATAAAGCTGAGGGATCACGACAGTGAAACTCTCTTCTTCAATGACCAGCATTGAAGGAGGACTCTGTTCTGCCTTTTATCTCAATCCATGTAGTTATGAATCCAGTTCCTGAATCCAGCTCCTGAATCCAGTTCCCATCTGCCACTGAGTCCAATCTGGGACTTCCCCCGTGTCTGCTCCACAGCATCAGTGGTTACAGTAATGTAGATGCCAGCGGGGGAATTGGGTTTGATATTGATTTTGTACATATTTTTATTGATTTCATTTTAATATTATTTTCATGAAAGCTGTTTTAGTTCTGCCTTCTAATCCGAAAGTCTCTCTCCCTTATCCTCTTTCCCATCCCTTTTGGGAAGGAAGAAGAGTTAGCAGGGAGAATCTGTTAATTGTTTATTGGCCAGCTCAGCCTCTAAACTTTGGCAGTAAACAATAACAATGTAATGTGAAATTCTTAAACACTCCTAGAAGAAAAGGCTGGTAGCTAGCCTCCTGTCTTCAGTATGGAAGAACATCTAAGTCACTATAGTGCAGCATTATGTTCTTTCTGACTCACTCTTCTCATAGAAGGGCATGACAATTTTCTCTCTTTCACTATATCAGACATTTACAATAATAAGTAAGAATCTTTTTTGCTAAAATCATGCTACAGATTATTAGTTGAAGCTGATTACATTATATGAGGGGAAAAATATCCCATAATTCATCCCTGAAAAGTAATTTTATGTAGCAGACAGAGCTATCTCCCTGAATTTTGGAGCATGTATTTACAAATAAAGGTAATAACCATTTAATTTTATATGAAAACATATAGTAAAAGCCAGCTCTTAAAAACTATCTAGATTTTTACTGTGTGATATGTACATGTCTTAGTAAAAGATTTTAACAGTGTTTTTCTAATTTGCATCTTAGCAAACGAACTAGAGTTAGGCAGTCTCATACTTAAAATCGTATGTTTTAAGATTAATGTATCATAGGAGAAAAACTACTAGTTATAAAAACCAGACATTAGGAGAACAAAATTTGCAATTATGCAGAGCTGTCTACTTATCCCCTAAAACACCACAAAGATCATACAGAATGCATTTTAATATCTATAGAGATGCACATACACATTATCCATATATATACACTATGGTCTGTCAAATTTCAGCACTGTATCTTACCTAGCAAATATCTATTCTCTGTTCTAGGCTCTGTGGACCCAGATGAGACAAACTGCTTGTGTGCTGAAGCTGTCAAGTATTCAGCTGATCATTATATTATCATATATAATATATCGTATATATTATAGGTCTTATAAAACATAGCCAGTACTTAAACTCTAGCTACCTAACTTTATCCCCACTTTTTTCTTATGACAGTTGCAACTGTCTTTTCAATGTGATGTTACCTTACTTATTTAAATTTGTAACTGTTAATCTAACAGCATTTTATTTTGTTAAGCCAGTTAAAGTTGTCTCTCTTTTCTATTCTGAAAAGTTAAGCATACTGGATGTGATCGATATATTGATCATTCAGTAGCTATGGCATGTTTTTAAAATGAAGATCCACTTGACTATTCACCTGAGTGTCAAATCTTCCTTTTTCATTTTTGACTCTTTAGAGCTGACAACAGCAGGAACATGATTCTAAACTGATTTCATCTTTTCAACATACATGACAGTGTCACTTGTTTCATTTCACTCGTCTGATGTGATGTCTCATAGAACTCTACAAATTTAATGCTTTGGTAAAGAAGTAGTATGAATTTATGCTAATATGTGTCCATCTTTATGGTATACCTTAACAAAGAAACAGTTTGACCAGTTACATTACATACAAAAGACAATTTCAGACAGCCTGTGCACTAAGTATCACCATAAATAACAGAGGAAAGGGTTCACAATCAGAATACTTTTGAAAGGAAACAATGAGAAATGAGACAATATCTTCTATCTTTGTGTACAAATTACTTGCTTGTGTTTGCAAGCTGCTTATTTTTCATAAGTATACTGTACAGATACTTTATTTCTTTTTGTTTTCATATTCCATCCACATTAAACTTCAAGCTAAGTATAATAATTTTAGAATGCTTTCCTAATCTATCCAAGTACTAAAAGCAAAGATTCCATTACAGAGTGAGAGCATGTATTCTTGGAGACATCAAATACAGATGAATAAAAAACAAACAAAAAAAATCACACCAGTAAGATCTAACAAGTGAGGCTTGAGTGAAAAATTCCAGTAAAAAAAAAATTCCCATTCAATATTATGACTTCTGGCAACAGATATGATGATATTGATATGGAACATATAGAAAATGCGGTATGATGGTTCAACATATATCGTAGTGGTGAGGAAAGTAATGTTCAAAATAATGATAAAAATTGATGTGATAACAGTATGTTCCAATAAAGAACCTGGACAGTAGTTATTTTATTGTAAGTCTCTTCCAGAAAGTTTTTATTCTACTATTTCTAGTGATGACATCAGTAAAGTAAATAGTTCACAGATATTTTGGTTATAATTAAGGAGAGAATTTTCAAGAGGTCTCAGTGAAGTCATCACTACAAATAGTATTGCACTGAAGTAATAATTCGGTGTTTTGCCAAGTGATTATTATGTCAGTGGCAGCAATGATAACTGCTATTGAGCCTATGGCAGATTTAAGTCACAGGAGAGTTTGACATATGTGACATGATGCAATTTAGAAGTACAGATGTTTAAGGAAATGTTGATAAATGCAGGTCACAAATTGAGCAATCCCCAGCTGTGTTATCTGCATTTGTGTCTGAGCTTATTATAGCTCCTCCATTTATGTTTGATAAAGCTGTGTTGTTGTTAAATATTCTCAGCATTGTGCAATGATATTGCTAATTGGGAAAAATGCCATTAAATGTATTTTATTTTCATTTCAGCACATCACAGTAACAATTACAGTGGAGCTGGAGTTCATGCCTCTGGCATATACCCACAATTTCTCCAACTTCCAAGCTTGCTGTCATTTGATACGCTCAAATTTGTATAATCATTGTCTTAGATGTTACCCACAGGAACCAAAATTATGAGCAAACAATGGACAACCCTTCGTATCACCACAAATCTTGACAATGAGAAGGCTGTAATTTAAAAATTTCTTAAGACATATTTAAAGTATGATAAACAACACTCAGCTCTTAATCACTTCTAAATAGAGATACTGTTCAGTGACAAGAACTGTCTAAAGGCACTGCTTTTGTCAAGAGTTGTATCAGATGTAGGATGGGGAAACAATATTTAACATAGTCCTCTCAAAGTGAAATATAAACACACCTAATTTACAGATGAGAAACTTCCCCTCCTAAAAAAAATAAAATAAAAAAGGTTAAGTTTTTCCTTCCTCATAAGCAGAGAAATCTGGGAATACAGCCAGTATTTCTTACTTCCTGTCCTTTCATCATAGTCATTCCTTTTTATTGGTGTGGGATACTGTGCTCATAGCCTGAGGATTCAAAATCCCTGCTATAGCCTTTCAGCAACAGTACTAATAGCTTAGTGGTGTGCTGGTTCAGCCATCATCATTTTATGCTGCCTTCAGTTGCCTGATCACACAGGCCAACACTGAACTCAGCAACATCCTCTCTGAAGTCTTCTTTCAGACAGTCCTGCCATAGGTTCTTGTGGGCCCAGCTCCTCTGCTGCCCACTGTGGGCTAGCATCACCTACTGGACACAAAGGTCAGAGATGTCTCCCTCAGCAGCCCTTCACATGGAAGGACACCACTGAAAGAGCTCAGCAAGATGCAACCAGCCCCCACAGGAAGCTCCTCCAACTGATTAGCTCCTGGTTAATATAGCCCTAGCCTCCCACCACTCCAACCATGACCACCTGGGTGAGGGTAGAACCCCAAAGACACAGGTGGGCCAGGTTCTGCCTCTGGAACATGAAGCCAACAGGAAAAACAACATATTCTGCTAGGTTGTGACTCATCTACGGATCAACTCTAACTTGGGGCCCACAACTCAGGCCCCAGCACTTCACTCAGATATGTAAAGGAAAAACTTCTGACTAAAATCTCACCTTTTGCTTTCAGTTACTTGGAAGCAAGAATTCTCTCTGACATTGCTAGTGCTGTGAAAAGTGAATGTTCAGATTACCTTCAGGATTTTACTATCAATAAGACATTCACTTGAGACATGTTTGTGAGTCTGGCGTGAAAATAGCTTAATTTCCCATCTACCCTTAAGGAGATAGTATTTAAGTAAGTTTAACTCAGTATAGGTATATCCTCAGAGTTAGGTGTTCATCGCAATGAGCAGCTATATCTGAACTACTCAAAGACAATGGAAGACACACAGAGAGAAAAAAAATGTTGAAGGAAAAGACAGAAGTAAGAATCAGGAAAAAACCAGAACAACTGAAAGGTGAGGCAGCTTGAGTGTCCTTGGAAGATCCAAAATAGTAGAAGACTAGAATGTTTATATATAACATGGTATGTTAGGTTCCAAGAGTCAAGAACCTACTAGCTGGTTTTTAGCAAAGGAAAGAACTCACAGCTCCATTAGCTGGTTGGTTGGAACATTTGCTCATCTGGGCAGTAATCAGTGCAAACTTCTGATCTGAAAGACAGCAGGGTCAGCAAGGAAATTAATGCGTTCATGTGCCAGTGCAGTATTTACACCACACTTTGCTTTCCAGCTTTTCATTTCTTTTTCACTGTGATCACAAACACCACCTTTTCAAATAAGGCCCCAACAGCACCAGAAAAGCAAACAGATATGTTGCTCATGGATAAACAATGTTTAGTCCACACTTAGAGAAAGTTAGTAGCATCTATTTTCTTTCACTCTTAAAGTGAAAATGTTAACATCATGCAGCTGTTGTTGCATGAATTACCTCAACATTTATGTTTCAGTTCAGGGACACAGCGGAGAAAACAAACATTGCATGTTATATGCATTATTAATATAATTACCTAATCATGAAGACAGAATCAAACATAAGTATTCTGATTTGTTGAATACAAAGACTTTCTGCATTGTCACTAGGCTCCATCAGGTGGGTTTTTTAATGAATATTTCTGCTGCAAAATTTAAACATTCCATATCAATCACAGAAAATATAATTTACATAATAAATAAAACTTCTGTCAACTTGCAGATATCTTTTTCTGTCATTTTGAAAAGCAAGAATCTATGTACCCCTGCCAAGACTTTGTCTTTTTTACTTTCTTTGACAGAAATAATAAACTCCCCCAATGACCTCATGGGAACAAATTATACACAAAAGCCTAATGGGGTCGAAATAACTCTCATCAGATGGCCCAATTCCAAACCATGCCAGAAAATAAAATACAAACTGGTTGTAGGGTAATCAATCAACCTACTTATCATAGACCAACTGAAAACAAATATTTTCTGGTAATTTTTCCAAAACAAAAAACAATAACAATGATTGTTATAAAAAGACAAACCCAAATTTAAATTGCTGGCATAATTTGACCTTTACCTCTAATTGCATTTTTTATTTGTGGCTATGAAATACAACCAGATTATTTGGAACAGGATTGGGAATGTTAAATGGCATAAACACTGAAGTCCTAATGAACAAATCGACCACTACTCCCAATGACCTAACCAAATCCGAACACCTACTAAAAACATCTTTATCAGCCCTAAGAGCAAGTTAATGGTTCCAATCAGATATTTTACCCCATTGAGATTTAATTGAAGAAAATGATCATCATTTAATTGTGAAAGGCAGTGTACTAGAGCATTAAGGGACCCCCTCAATGCTCCTGGCTGCTGCCTCCCCTATTCTCTGGGGACAATAACAACGATTACCTCCTGCAGTGGACCAGAGCATTGATCAGCACACCTGACTCCTACTACCCTCCTTATCATCTTGAATGATCAGTCAGTCCTCTTATGACCTTTTACCCTCACTCTTATACTTTGATCATGGTCCAGAGTGAGGATATCAGAACCCCAAGATCCAGTAAGTTCTGGGCATACACAACTGATGGAAAAACACCAGGACCCTCAAGTTCTGGACATGCACAAAACAGAATATTGCAACACTTGAGCTATGCTGAAATGGAAAATTACCTGACAAAAGTGAATTATCAAAGACCCTATAAATAGTGATCCAAGATGAGACTCTTTGAGCTTATGGTCTGGAGCATCTCTCTTATGATGAAAGGCTGAAAGACCTGTGTCTGTTTAGCCTGGAGAAAATAAAGTTGAGAGGGGATCTTACCAATGCTTATAAATATCTAAAGGGCAAGGGTCGAGAGGATGGGGCCAGTCTCTTTTCAATGGTGCCCAGTGACAGGACGAGGGGCAATGGTCACAAACTAGAACACAGGAAGTTCCATGTAAATATAAGGATAAACTTATTGACTTTGAGGGTGACAGAGCACTGGAACCTTCCCAGAGAGGTTGTAGAGTCTCCTTCTCTGGAGACTTTCAAAACCCACCTGGACACATTCCTATGCAATCTGATCTAGGCAAAACTGCTTTGGCAGGGGAGATGGACTAGGTGATCTCCAGAGAGATGATCTCTCCAATGCCTACTATTCTGTGATAAGGCATTAAACACTTAAAGATGAGATATAACCAAAAAATAATGTTGTCCATACCTCAATATTTTCTCATTTTAGTTGGTCACAGGCCAGCAAAAATAGCAGGTCATTATCATTTACTTTTCAAATTGAGCTGGACAATAAAAATATGCATAATATTTTATTTGAAGATCAAAGTGCCATGAAGTAAATAAAACATCTTACCGGGGATTAGGAAAGAATAACAGAAATCATGACATTGAGAAAATCAACTCATAAAGACTGATAACCAATATTCTGCAGTCATTTTTGTTTTTACATATTGGAAAAAAATATAAATTAGTTAATGAAATATATGCTGACTGCATGGTCTTGGCTAAAAATTAGTGACATCTTGCCATTGGATTTTGAAGTTAACTTTAGTAACAAAATACTTGCTATGAATAATTAAAATGGGTCTCATAGTCTTAGTTATAATGTAATTTAAAAGACTGTATTGATTTTTGTGTTTCCAGCCACTAAGTGTCTAGTGCTATTTTATTTAAATTCACAACCTATGCAATATGTGTTGTACACTAATAGATGGTGAAGTCAACTGTATGAGAGGCAAAAGAATCATGAATAAAACTACCTATCTACTGACAATAAGGTTTGTCTTCTTTTCCAATTCAAAATAATTAATAAAAATATTTATTCTGCTGCAAAACAAGGGCAATATATGAGGGCAATATATATGACTATTTTAAGATAGTTCCAGGCTATGCAGATTAATGGGGAACAGGAAATATTTTCAGTGGCCAAAGCGAAATGTTAGCTGGTAATGAATTTTCCCTGCTCAGATTATTTCCACTGAAATACCTTAATGTTGTGTTTCTGCTACTTAGAACTAATAGCAAATTAGTATAATTTTATATGGTTACATCTCAGTAAATTCAGGATACTGAACAATTAATAGACAAATAACCTAAATAGCATAACATAGCACTGTATCTTCTTTGCAGAACATGTCTCTGCCCTGACAGTTATGACAGATCACTGTATGAGGGGTTAGATTTTCTTCCCTTTTGTTCCTTTTTACGTATAGATTTTTTTTCCCATAAGTTACTAGGGAAAGCATTTTTGATGCCACCATTTCCTGTGTAAAAAGC
>JAVSBS010013007.1:24303-43399 GCA_033124195.1 Coracias cyanogaster | reverse complement strand
CATATTGGAGTTGCTGTTCATTATCCTTCTCCAGTTGATGCCCTAACTTCACCAATTCCTCCACTGTAGATACTCGACTACGGAGCTGGCTGGCAAGGTAAGGTTTAATATTTTTCAAAATCAGTTTTACAATTTCATTCTCTGTTAACGTTGACTTCCATCTCTTGCATAAGGCTCTGTATGAAAAAGCAAAATCTCTGATGGATTCTTTCTCGCCTTGAGTTCTTACTCTAACTCTTTCTGCCAACTCATCCTCATAATCTTCAGAAAGAAATGCAGAAAGGAAAGCTGCCTCAAACTCAGTCCAAGTGACTACAGAGGTACGTGCAACTTCCCACCAGTCGCGGGCAGTTCCATACAAGACTGTACGGAATGTAGCTAGTAGATCCACATCTGACAAAGGATGCAATGCCAGAAAATCTTGACATCGAGTTAAGTAGTTCAGCGGATCTGGATCCTTGTGTGGTTTTCCGAAAGTGGGAAAGGTAAGTCGTAGATGATCACTTTTAGCAATAGGTACAGATGTAGTGGTAGTAGTAATTGGTATAACACCTGGTGATGAATATACATTAGCTGGCGATACTTCCTGTTGGTTAGTAGTCAACTCTTTAATCTTTTCAACCTGGGTTTGTAATTGGTCAGTCATGTCTGACTGAAATTTTTGAGTATCACTGCAAAAGGCATCTATTTGGTTTTTGTGTTGATGAAATTCTTTGTTGAACTGTTCTTGACTGTTTTTCAGACTCTGGATTATTTCACTCTCTGTTACTATTTGGACTTCTTCATTGCTGGTACACAAATGTGCCTTTTGATGAGAAAGAGCTTCTTCACCAAAAAATCTGTTTATTGTTTACATTAAGGAATTCATCTACCTTTTTCTTCATGATATAGATTTGCATGTCTTCACTTTCACATGAAGTATTTTCTTTAACTGGGATCTCATTCCTTTTCCTTTAAGTACTTGCTTTTCTTAGCCAAAATATCTATCTCTTATGTTAAATCACTTGGAGCCTCACTGACTTTCCCTAGTCAGTGTTGTTTTATACCTACACTTTTGACAGAAGAATATTCCAAAGTTGGTTCACGTGAATACACTTACTTTTTCAGATTATGTAATATCTTCATTATTTCTCCCTTGCAGTTTCCAGTAATGCCAAAACTGAAATATGACTGTGAATTTCAGAAGAGGATGCTGTGAATTTATGTCCCAAAGTGATATTTGATTGACATATGAATCTTCTGAATTTCTGTCAATTATTCATGTTTGAAAGATGTATATAGGATCCATCTTCACTGTCCAGTTTCATAGATGAGAAACTTGTGCTTCAAAACTGCAATAAATTATTACATTGATTATAACTTATATTATGCAAATGAGAGATAGTAGCAATATATAAAAAGCCCACTCTTGTGTTGTAACATCAGATTTTAGTTCCCATAAAATAGAAACTCTGTTAACATGTACAAATAATCCTCCCTGACTCAGAGTCTGCCACCTCAAATGGTAATTGTTACAATTGCATCATTGCCTATAGCTCTGAGTGAGTTAGAAGGCTAGAAATGGTATAACTATAATGCAAGTATATTAACATATCCAATCCAAAAGCATGCTAACAGAAGCAATAACCCTTCTCCTGAACTATTCCTGAGATGAGATTCTCAAATTCAATTTATTTCTCATGGGGGAAACTGCTTATCTAAATCTGAGCACTTAAGAATGGTTTCATTACATACTGTAAAGAACACAAGTTCAAATAAGGTATTTTTCCCTTTTGATTGTCACCTGTACAGTGAATGAATAGTTTTTGAGCATTGAAGTAACAGGTATTTTAATGTTTGGCCCAATTATATTTTGTCTCAGAACAGTTCTATTTCACAACAAATGTACATTTTCCATGTCCTAAATGATTGATTTCCACCTTCCAAACATATTACTCTACAAAGATGTAATTTTTCTTTGCAATGAACATTATAGGAGCTAAGAGAAGACATTTATATAGTACAAAGGAAAACTGTCACTGAAGACTTAGGCCTATTACAACCACCTGCTGACCCATTATGAAGCCAGGCTGAATCTTAAAGTCTCTATAAACCACTTTTAGTTGCAACACTTGTCTTCTTGGGGAGAAATAACCCTAAATTTTTCAGAATATGTTTTCCTTACTGCCTGTTGCTTTGAATTTCTTGACTCTGAAAGCCACAGAGTGAGAGATGTGTTGCTGATGACAGCCCTGCAAAAGCCTAAGGCTTTTGCTGCTGTAGGTGAGAAAAGTAAGCCCAGGTGAGAGCTGCCAGGGTTATCAGGCCTCCCTGTGGACAGCAGCTTACACGCAGCAGTTCCCTGAGGAACAAAAGCCACAGTAGTAGCAGCACACCTTTGTTGTCCCAGGGCTCTGGCATTAACATTTTTGTAACTCTTGTTTTGTGTCTGGCAACCAGCTTGCTCTAATCAATTACTTCTTCTTTTGCCTGTGTGTAAAGCTGGCACTGAAGTGGATCCGTACATTCATGACAGTATAATAGCAAGAAAAGTCCATTTAATTAAGATTTAGTCAGAGACAAGTCACAGACAATTGGGGCATTAAGTGTGTAAAGTGTGTGCATATGCAGGGTGATGAACTTAACTGAGCCACAGAGATGTTTTTTCTTGGCAGTCTTCTTATGGTTGAGCTTCCAAATTAAAAGAGGTCATGGGCAGCTGTCAGGGGTAACAAGATCTACCATGAGATAAGTTGTTCTTTTGTGTATCTCAGGTTGTGAAGCAAAGAGCTGTCACATAGGTCAGCTTTATGGAAGAGGAGTCCAAGCCAAATCTAACAATAGGGGAAGAAACTCCACATGGAGACCTTCAGGAGGTAAGCATGCACTATCTCTTATATATTTAGATTTGACATTAAGCAAAAGCTTCCATTGAAGTCAAGGGAACTTTAGATACTATGAATTTTTTTGGGGAAAAAAACAAACCAAACATTCCAGTCATATATTTCAAGAAACCAATTAAAAATTTTGATTACCTGTCCTTTTCCTTCCAGACAAATTGTGATAACATATGGCCTGTCTGATTAGTGCTTCATAAATCACTGTTGTATTTGTGATTTGTGATTTGTCATACATGACATATAAAAGGATGGTTTAATACATTGTACCTACTTTCATGTTGCATGTGAGATTCCTCTCAAAAAAATCAGAATGTTAATATCAGTGTAGTGGGTCTGGCTGAGCTGGTTTTCCACGTAGCAGCCCTCATGGTGCAGTGTTTTGTGCTGGGAGCTGGAAGGGTGTTGATAACACGCCTGTGTTGTGACTACTGCTGAGCAGTGCTCACACAGCACCAAGATTCTTCCCAACATTCCCCCCACAGTGGGATGGGGTGGGCAAGGTCTTGGGAGGGGACACAACCAGGACAGCTGACTCAAACTGACCAAAGGGACATTCCATACCATATGACGTCAGCTCAGCTATAAAGCTAGGGAAAAGCAGGAGGAGGGGGGGGCTGTTCCATTGTCCTCCAGAGCAACCACTACGCGTCTTGGAGCCCTGCTTCCCAGGGAGTGGCCAAACATCGCCTGCTGATGAGAAGTAGAGAATAAATCTTTGTTTTCCTTTGCTTCCGCACGTGGATTTGCTTGGCTTTACTTCTGTTATTATTAAACATCTTTTGTTTTCTATCTTATTTTCCTCCCCTTTTATTTTGCTCTGCTGAGGAGGTAGAAGGGAAAAAGGAGGGGTGATTGAGCAGCTTGGTGGGCACCTGGTGCTCAGCCAAGGTTAACCCACCACAATCAGGTTACTGCCTCCATGACAAAATTAACAAGCTCATATAAAACTCTAAATCAAGCAGACGGACTGTATTGGCAGGTGTTTGTATGAGCTAATATAGTCCAAGAACATAGACATGTTTGATAGGGATGCTATACAAGGCTGTTAGCATCATACTGGTCGAGAGAAGTGTAAACATATCTGAAGACAGAATTTAAAAAAAAAAAAAGAATGGAACAGTCATTGAAAATTTGCATAGTATTTGGGTAAACAAAGCTTTTCTGAGCTAATTCAAGTGAAAGTTTATGCCTTTACACATTATGGTTGGTTCATAACTCAGTCTTTAGAGAACAGGCTTAGCTCTCTGGTGGTGACTTGCATTTGGAAACGAAACTAATCCATATGTTTAATGCAGAATCTTGTTTTATACAAGTGAGATTTTCAACTTTTCACGTGACACATTTGAATTACTAATTGCTAATTGCAGATTCCCTCACTGTTCTTTTTAGTGACATATTTGTACCAGCCACTGAAAGATTACATCGAGAACATCAATCAGTGCATAAATATTTATGAATACTTAAGTGGAATAATCAAGTGTAATAAACTCTCCAGAGATACTGCTGGTATCTGAAGAGAATTTTAAGAATCATATAATGTGTACATACATGCTGTGAAAAAGGTTAACATTTGCCTTGCCGGAGTCCCTCTCTTATTAGAGGAATTAATTTGCTTTTGAGATTTCCAAACCAATTTTTACTTAAAACACTTTTTGAGGTGGGGAAGAGATCCCTAGGCTAGTAAGAATAATTTTACTCCCAGTTTACTTCTTGAGAGATAGCTAACTTATGACTTAAAATGTTATTAGCACTACATTTTTTTTTTCCTTCAGAAGTACAGAGCTCCTTTAATTTCTTATAGTTTTATTAACAGCAGAGAATAGTAGAAAACCCTACTCAGTAAGAAGACTAAGCACAGCAGCAGGCACCCACAAGTCACCTTGTTCCACCCCATGAAGAAAGTTACTTGCCTCTTAAGTGGAGAATCCTTTGTGCAAAGTGGGGATAGTTGTTCCCCGTTCTTTTCCCCTTTAAAAGGACAGCAAGATATTGCAGCTGGATATCAGGAGGAATTTGCCATTCTTGTGGCTAATTGTGTGAAGTTGCCCTGTCTCTTTCTCTGGACTGAAAAGTACTGATTATGAAATTTTATATCAGAATGTCTCTGACAACTCACTGGCTGCTAGGAAGCATATGTAAAATACAAAAACCTGATTCTACATCATGATAACACTATGGAAAAACAGGTTTTTTACATATTTTGGCAGAAGCAAAGAGCTGGAATGCAGATAGAGCCAATCCCACACATTCTTTCTTGCTACCACATGCTTAGCCTCTTTATTTTAATGCTCCAGTCATTCAAAAATCTATTTACTTGTTACTTCCAGACCTGTCAACTTTTAGGCTCAACAGACAAAGCAGTAACATGTCTGCTTCACTGGAATTTTCCAGAAACCCTGCCTTTAGGCTTTGTCATCACACTTCCTAGACCACAGCTTTGCCTACGGGCAAGCCTAAGAGGACAAAGGACTATAGTCCCTTACATTTCTAGTCTTAATGGACTGATATGTTGGATTTTAAATCTAGCAGTACGACATTTAGGACTGACAAAAATCTTAATCTAAATTCTGCAAGTGATTCCCTCCAGTGTTTTGGTACAGAGACTGGAGTTTTTATTCCAGAAACTGATATCGCTCCCACCCCAATCCACAAAAACTTTCATGAGTTAAAGACAAAGCTAGCTTTTTTTTTTCTTCACTCTCTGTAGTTGTCCTGGTTTGGCCAGGACAGGGTTAATTTGGTCAGCTGGAGCCTATGTCGGGCTATTCTATACCATGCTGACATCATGCTCCAGGGGGCTCTGGGCCAGTTCTGGTTCCTGGGGGCACCCTGTGGCTGGGAAGGGTCCGCTCAGGGGCCGGGGCTGCTCTGTCTTGTCTGCGTGCTCGGTGTCGTTTGTTTTGTACATTGTTTTGCTCGCTGTTGCCATTGCTGTTGTTCTGATTGTTTCTCTTGTGTTACTGTATTAAACTTTCCTTATCTCAACTTGCAAAGGCACTTCTGAGCCCTCCTGGCATTTCTTCCTGTCCAAGGGGCAGGTTCTGGGGGAGGCAGTGGCCAAGTGGCTCGGCTCCCATCAGGGTGGGGATCCCATCAGGGTTCAGCTTTACTGAACCACCACAGTAGTTCATGCAGTTATTATAGGTAATGTACTCAGAGGAAGCGTATCATTGCTTGTGCTTTCTCTACTCATTGAATAAGAGCCTTCAGCATCCAGAGCTTGGTCTTACATATTTCATTAACATTAAACACATAGATATAATTAAGGGAGCTCTGATGTTCTATTTTGATTTTAATTTCCAAAGGCATTTCATAAAGCTCTGTAATGTATGTTCACCCAGTGATACTGATTCTCTTTAAATATCTTTCAATATTAGTAGTGACATTATAATCTTTTTTTCAATTTAAAATGTTGTCCTCGGTGATATATATTAAGTTTTTACGTCAACTATTTTGACTCCATTTTTTGCAGAGATGGATAACCAGGCACAGTTAGACACTTTGTTGCAGAGCAGGTTTGCGTAAATGTATAACTTTGTTATATTAATATGCATCCCTAAATAATAACAAATTATATTTGTAATTTTTTTTCCTAGTCTTTGTATAGGAGGAACATCATTTAATATGTTGCCTTAAAAGAAAGGAACAGAACTACTTACTAACTGGACTTAGCCTTCATTCAATTTTCCTTTTCTCTTGGGTCATAAAATAACTCATGAAATATGAGATATTTAGTATGACTAATTAATCCTCATCTGATGTTTTTGCTACTATTATTACCGTATTAATTAGCTAATTACCCTAACATTGCCAATAGTAATAAAATTCTTGTTGAGGTGTAGTCTGGCAAATCTCAGTGCACTGAAAGTATTTCTGAAACAACATACAGTTCTAGGGAGAAAAACAAGGTAAATGCTGCACCCTATATCAGATGTATTTGTTTGATAATAACACAAGATCTAACTGCAAGGCAACTGAAGGGAAACATGCTTCTTATACTGATATGTGTAACTTTGGATGTTGATATTTCCTTTCCCTATTATGAAAATAGAACAGGTACCAATTGATAATTTTATTTATAAGACAAGGAGGAAATGGCTCAAAAATTCAGCATATTGCAATTGAATACATGGGTAGGTAGACAGATATCAGTTAGGTAACTAGAGATTGTTGTGATGAGATTTTTAGAAGACTGACAAATCAGGCCAGTTCTCAAAATTTACTGAATGAATTAGTGCCACCCTTCTTACGACAGTTGTGCTAACAAATCATGATCACTATATATGCAAAACTGTTCATCTTTTACACCTATGTTCTGAAATATCTGTGAGTATATAATAACATGGAGGTAGTGATGTTTAGTTGGTAACAACAGCCACGCTGCTTAGTGTTTTTTGTTACAGATGTCCAAGTGCTTAGGCTGGAGACTTCTTTGATAAGAGTCCAAAACCAAAGTGATTTTTTCTTCTCTGATTTTCTGCACCTATGTCTGATGTTTTTATGCTATTTTCCTCTACACAAAAGGGGGGTCTAATCTGTGCTAATCCTGTTTATCTAGTTTCCTTTGTTTTGCCAGTAATCCTTTTGTGTATCCAGCACATCCTATTTGCACTCCCTTGTATTTACCTTTACTCTGTCTACTCTGTCTCACACTTTTGTGTTAATTGGATGCCCTTTACATGCCACTACACCCCTCTTTGCTTGTGCCTTTGGTGGTCATACTGTTCACATACTAAGTAAAATGCTTGTACATTCTTTCTGTGAGGCCATGAGACAAAATACAAGCATGCTGTTGTTAAACTGTCTTAATTTTTTATAATCAGTTTAAAGGCAAGTCAATACTTACAATCTTATCAGCACACTTTCAATTTGTAGATGTTTTAGTTACAAAGGTTAGGCAGCAGAGTGTCAGCTTGTGTTGATCGAGACTGAAAATGATTACCTTGACATTTTTCTGTGGGAGTTATGCAAACCATGTTTGATTAACTCACCTCAATGAATAATGAAAAAGTGTTTATGTGTATTCTATGTTTGAGTTCTGAAGTACAACACTATTTTATTTCACTACATTTTGGCAAAATAAAGAAGACAGGAATAAAGCTTAAAAACAACACTTTCTTTTACTAATAAACATCTCTTAAAACCTACTTTCATCTCTGTCTACCTCCACAATGTTAGCATTAGACTTGATTGTCATATTAAACTTATAGAGGTAGTAGAGATGCTTTCCAATGAGTTCAGATTTCTGGCCTAATAATTTAAACCGAGTCCATGAAAACAGTCTGTTTGGTGCAATCCCACAAAAATGAGGCCATGTCAAAGTGAGGCTTGTCCTGACACCAGTTAATAGTTCCATGCCATCTTCACTCAGTACTCTTGTCAAAGCAGTTCCCTAGCTGTGTTTGAACTGCTCATATAAACATGTGCTCACCACAGTGTGAAAGGCAGTAGAAAGATGTTCAGTGTTTACTTCTCAGTTTCATAGCTTTCCTCTGAAGCAACCTGAATCTCAGCAGGATCCCCTGAGGCTGGTGATACCACATTATCAACATAGAACATATGCACTACATTAGTCATGGTACAATGGCATTTAAACTCTGCTTGCTTATCTTAAGAGGGGAAAAAAAAAAAATCTTACCTTAAGCTTTCCCAGAACTTTTTGCTTCTAGTTTTTTCTCTGCAGTTACACCTTTATCAACTTTTTTCCTTAAGTGCTTGCTCCCACTGTCTGATAATCCTTGGACCTGATACACTGCCTTCATGAGCACATGACAAAACTTGCTCTAAATGAAATGTTTTGTTTGGATTTGTGTTCCATTCTTGTGGACACTAAAGGAAAGTTTTTCAATAAGAAGTGTTATTTTCCTTCATAATGTTCTTCAAGACACCCAGAGGGACACTTTTTGGTGCTAATAAATGCATTCATCTGAGGGCACTGTGAAACAAAACACCACAGGAATGCAGAAAGCAGCCTCTTCTCTGACTTTTCTCCAGGTAAGTTAGGTGAAAATACAGGGAATCTTGCCTACTTGTTTGTGCAAAGCTACTTTATAATCTTGTGAGGTGTCACAGTTGAACCTCATTTGTTTACAGCATTGGGGATTATTTGTAAATACATCTAAGAACCAGAAAGTAATGGCAATGAATATAATCCTACATTTGAAGCTACACAGACTTTGTATTTACAAGGTATTTACTGTTTTAATTAATGACTCTGTTGGTTTGCACTTTTAAAGTTGGTATTACATGGATTGCTTTTGAAAGGTAGAAATGGTTTACAAAAATGTATTTATTAACTTATTTTCTCTGTCTAAAAATGAAAAAGCTATTACCCTTCCCATATCAGCATTTCCAGAGAAGCTGCCATTTCACTCATCAGCAGCATAGCAGATGCAAATTGACATGAAGATGAAAAACTATACCACAGCTGGCAAAGATCTTTCTCAAACTTACATCTCTTCAACGTCAGCTCCATGTTATGTTTATTTCAGTTAGGAGGATTTCTGAATTGCTCTTAAGAAAGTTCTTCAACTTGTTAGATAACATTTGAAGTTTTTCTTGACTATGTGTTACTGAGCAATGTTTTTATGGTTGCAAATACAATGCATGTAGGTACACATCACGTGTTGGAGGAATGACAGCATTTTTACTCTTCAATAATGCCCTATACAAGCCGGGCTCTCATTTAATTTCCCTTACCATTGGTCATAGAGAAGCTCTTATTAATCTCATTATCATTTAAACACATAAGAATGTTGAATGAAATCCAAGAATTTCTAAAGACTGAATTCTTCAGTCCTTCTCACACTAAATACACACTCCCCTATTTGTATCTGTGATCCCCTTTTCTCTTGAATTATTAAAAAAGACACCTAAAAAAGCACTAGCAAACTCATTGCATAGTACAAGTCTACCAAAATCAGGTTGTTCTATATGCTCCAGTGTGTAAAAGGCACTCTGACAGAGACTGTCCAGTGACCAGTTCCTCTTTCCCTGGGGATGATGCCCTTTCAGGACCTGACAGGTATCACCCACAGGACCAAACAAGCCAGCTCCCACTTTCCAGGGCTGTAAGATATCTGCAGCAAGGAACAAGGTAACAAATGAATCTAATCTCAGCTATTCCAGCCATTTTACTTAGTAGCTCCTAGATTAGGAGCCTAACTTCCCTAGGTAGATAAGGATTCACTGAACTCAAGGCAAATCCCAGAATCAACAGTGAGAGTGCCAGACCTGCCCCTCAGTATGACCAGCCATTCCTCCTGGAACAGCCTTTGGACCAGAGAAGATAGTAGGTTTTCACCTAGCTCTTTATAAGATAGGTATGTTCTCAGATCCAGCAAACACTCATAGGTTGCAATTAATAACAAATCTTTGTTTGAGCCTTCTTTGTTATAATGACACATTATGCTTCTGTACAGTGATGTAAATCCAGAGGATCACAGACAGTACGCTCACAGCAGAATCTGACCCACACTTTCAATTATCTAGTGTTTTCTCTAGTTAAGACAATACAACAACCTTCAATATTAAATATCACCTTTCTGTTTTTCTGAGTTTATGAATGAAGATCTTCTCATTCAGTAGCTCCAGGTATCTGTAGATTATTGTACAACTGAGAACAAAATACCTCTAAAACCTTTGAATCACTTAGAAGAAACTCATTAAAACTTAGAAGACAAGGATGTATCCATGAGGGTAGATGCAACCCTGCAATAGGAGCTTAGAGCTCCCAGCAACAGCATACAATGCACTTAATTGTGCTGAATAAAAAACCTTTTTTGAAAGGAGATAATAGGTCTGTTGTTGGTTTCAGAACAGTTCTTGGAGGCCAAGTGTCTTGAACTGTCACAAAATGTTGCATTCGTCTTATCTATTAACAGCCTAGGGAAGACCATTTCCAGAATGCAGAAGTTTGAGACTGGATTTCGATTCTCAGGGTTACAGCTTTTAACTGACTGACTGTCACTGATAAGAAAATGATGGAGGAGCACAATGTTCTTGCAGTCTCATTAGCTGGATGTATTGTGTGATGTTGAAGTTACCAACCTGCAGAATACTAACACCAGCTGTAAAAAGAGTGAAGGAGAAAGCAATTTAAAGTTATAAATGAAACTTTTATACTCTAGCTGTTGATTTGAAATGTTTGCAGTGCTTTATTTTCTTCCTTTTTTTGGTATTCCATGCTTACATCTTTTAAGATAGTTTAGCTGGTGTTAATAATAATATACTAAAATAAACCCCTCAACCAACCAACCAACCAACTCAAAACCCTTCCACACAAACAGAAACAGACACATGTGTTTTCTTATTTCAATTATACATTTTAAACTTTTTTTTCTTTATGCCAAATATTTCAGTAATGCTGCCTTCTTTCTGAGAAAAGGATGGGAAAATATCCAACAAGAAACAAATGGGGATTCACTCCTTACAATTGCTTGACTATCTAATACAGTTCTTAGAGTGTAAATGTAACATTTTATATTTTTCTATCTAGGAGAAAATCTAACCAAAGAGACTGACCTTTAGTCATTTACACATCTGCAGTAAGTCCACTACTGACATTTTGTAATTGCCTGTCACATATATTGTTAAATGTGATGTAAATACTCCTTCATACATCTCCAATCAATAGTTTTTCTATCAAGATAAAACACTTTTTATGTAATAGAAGCTTCCATTTGTAAGTCTTTCTAACTAGGATTCAAGCTGGCAGCTCTGCAAAGGAAACACAGACTGAAGAACAAATACTGAAATATTTATGGTTTTTCCATCAAACCACTCATCCTGGAGATGTATAAAGTGGGGTAAGCCAGATATCTCAGGCCATGACACTTTATAATTATTAGCTAAGAACTGTTTATGATAGTCTTGTCTCTGCACTAAGTTTAGTATAATTTTGTCACACGTTAGCATATGTTCTCAAGGACTATGCTCCTATGACCTTGTTGGATCTTCTGTTTCACAGATAAGTTAAATTTCCTCAAGAGTACGCAGTCATTTGATTCTGGCTGTTTCTTCCCCTGAGAGATATTAACATCTGTATCATACATTATTTAGATGAAAAATGCACACGTGTGCTAGAGATACTGTTCCACTACATCCTAGTGCTATACCAGCAGCAACTAATAAACCTTCACTCTTTGTGTTTCAGGGAGTGAATGTCCCCAGCCCATGGGAACATTCTAGAATAAGGAGATAATAACCAGATTAGAAGCAGGTAGGGAATTCAGTGTTCTTTGCTTGTAGTTAAGAAGAAGTCTGAGTCAAAATAAGGATTATAAACCTTTGTTACCATAAAAAGGAAGAAACGTACATCTGAGAATGCAGCCCTTGAGAAAACAGGGGAATCTGTGCAACCATCTCTCTCTGGAGCTCCTAGCACGGTCAAGTGCTCTTTTGAACCAGAATATTTTAAAGGCTTACCCGTACACTCTGTAGATGATACCTCAAAAGCATTGTAGTCCCTTGTCTCTGAGGCCAGTTCAGATATCCGTAAACACTAAGTTTGATTTTCCATACACAGCACCAGCACCAGTTACACCCATGCATGCTCATCTGCATGTCACTGACCTCTAAAAATATAACATTTTTTATAACATAGAGGATTTTGACACAGAAATAGAAAAATGCTGCACTCAACTTAGTGAAATCAAACATGAGGTTGTGTAAGAACATATCAGAGCACATAAATATTTTTTTTCCGTTCCTTATAGATAATGTTAGAGTGTGGAATTACAATTTCATTTTCCCCTTTCTTCTGATGTGCAGAACTGTATGTTCTGTGTCAATGCCAATAAGGGACTCTAAAACTTATCTTTCCAGGTTAAAATTTTTTTACCCCTTAGTTCAGAGTGAGGTGACTATCTACTTCTGTTTTCCAGAATGTTTTTTGCAATGCCTGAGGCTGTTGCCATTAAAACCAGGATATTGAACTAAAAATTAATACCCAGCTCCAGTACAGTGTTTCTACTGACATTTCTAATGTAGTAAGGATTCATTTAAATAATTTGTATTATCTGATGTCAGAATTACCAGAATATAGGTCTTCAAAACATTGCTTGTAAGTCTTTTTTTGTTTGGTTTGCTTTTTTTTAACCAAACAGGTATCGTGACAGGGATTACTTTTCCCTATAGAAATAAAATAAGAGGTTTCTTATATATGTAAATATCACCTAAATCTTGCCAAATACACTACAGTTCTGAAATCACCTTTCTTCTTTTGAACTACAGAAAATCCAGTTTCTCAATGGTCACACAAAAGAAGTAGGGAAGACTTAAGAAGCCTCTCCGTACCAGTAACACAACCCTGTTCTCTCTGCAAACCCTTTGGTTGTCTCATGCAGCACACTGCACATTTGTAGAAATGTCACAGCAGACTTTCTTCTCTCAAACACCAGAGGACTAGAGGAAGGATTTTTCTGACAGAAACAAGTACATAGAGGATTGTTGAGTGTTATGTATACAACAAGAAGAAAGAGCTAGAGAAGCAGAAGCTAATATTTTCAAAACTTAGATTGCATTAGTTTGCTGCGTTCAGAATCCAATGCCTAATTTAGGGAAGGCTTTCACCACAAACTGGTTTTCCTATCCAGAATGAAATTGCTGTGAGCATGAACAGGCATTTGAGCTAAACAGAATCAAATCTATTAAACCTTCTGGAGGAAAAACTAATATGTAAAAAATGTTTACTCTTATTATTTGTTTGATTTTTTTTTAATTGCAAACTTTAGTGCTTCCTTTTAACGTTATGAAAAGTTCCCAAATTCCCTGAATTCTCCCTTCATTTGAACTTGCCTTTTTGCCTTCTTCTTTCAACTCAACTTGGTTTAAGGTTTTCAAGGGCACATTCACAGTCTTTTCTTTGAAGTGAAGCCTAAGTCCTTAAAGTCTTAAGTGGTGAGAATTTCTTAGTTAGAAAGAGTGGGAAAGTGTAAGTAAGAGTTTTCTGATATTCTAATCAGAAAATGTTATGAACCATTCCACACACACACTTCAAATGAAAAATTTTCATTAGAGTTTTAAATCAGAAAAATGCTGACAAGTCTTTGTTTGTTTTAAGGAGCTTTGAAACCCTTTTAGGATTAAGATGAAATGCCTGTACTGAATGTTAATTGTAACTGGTCACTGCATTCTGTAAAAATCCCAGCTCAAGCATTTGACTAAATGTTTCAGCCTTACAATTGCATCTCTGGGTGGTTATAAATACATTTTGAAATTAAATCCTTTGTTCATGATATAAGGTGATTGTCACATGTCAGTGATGGAACTTTAATGAGATAATTTTAAGTTCTTTTTGTCTTTAGCTTTTGAAGTATTCCTTCTCTTGAGTGCTTATTATATTTTCACTTGGCAATTTTTGTCATGAAGAATCAATTAATTCAGGAAAGGAGGTTGGGTATGCTGGGAAATGTAACAAACCCCACTGCGTCATGTTACGCTACACAGTAGATGTCTTGGAGAGAGATGTATGAAAGACTATTTATGAGAAAATTGTCCTTTAAAACAGTTTTGCTTTTATTTTTCATTCTAAATTGGTTGCATTTTTTAAAATATCCCTCATGTCTTTAAAGAAAGGAGCTCAGAAATGCTCTAAGGTGTTTTTTTGTGCAAAGTACAGCTGCAATTCTAATTTCCCATTTAGCTCCTTTTTTTTTTTTACAATCTTGTTAGTCAGTTCTTCCCTTGACACGGAAGAAAATAAATGCATTCGTTAAGTGTTTAGAAATTGTGCAAGAGCTTACTGTATAATAAAAGGAGTAACTATATATGACAATTCTACTTTTTAATCTTTTAGCTAGACTGTTGTGTGTTCTTCCTGCTGTAGGCCCTTGACAACTACTGCAATAGCCCAGCAAATTATGGAATCTGGATTTCTACATTGCAGGTATTTTATAGGCTGCTTGAAGTGTTGTCATCATCACTTGGTACTTATGAGATTCCAGGTCACCATGAGCAAAGCAGTCTCTTGCAGATATCAATGGTGAGCTGATTTCTTGCCTCTTTCCCCAGCTCTTCACTCACAAAGAAAGTGGAATTAGATCATTTTTTTACTGTTCATCAAGTCCCAGTGATCTAATTGACAAGGATCACTCAGAAGAAATTTCATCAATGAGGTCTTTATTGCCTTTAAATCTTTCAGTGGATTTCTGTATAATTTTCAGGAACAAATAAATGTATATTGTACATTCATTTGAGGGACAAGTAAAATTTTAACCTTTTGCCTACATGCTTGAGAGTGCATTTTGGTTTTGCTAGCAGGACTAAGAAAAAAAATTATCAAGTTTTAAGCTTGTGTTAATTATCCCTTGGCTAATATCAGTAAGAGCAACTCCATATAACATGATTATTAAATGTTGATTTTTAATTAAGAGGTATTTACAGTATAAAAGAAGCTTTCATTATGTAGAAAGGATGCTTAAAATAATTTAATTTCGCTACTTGCACTGCTCCATTTATAATTAATGCCTTTTACAGTGAATTTTTGCACTATATAAAATTCAAGAGATACTCCTTTACAGCACCTTTTTAATAGTTAATATTATAAAAGCTGGGCATTCTGACCCTAATTAACATCATATGTTATTTTGCACTGCGTGAGGAGACTAGGTTAATTTTCCTTGCTGATCATAATCAAAAACCTGTTTGTTTAGCAAACAATTATTATAATAAAATGTGCTGTGCCTATACCACAAAGAGGTCTGTTTTCAAAGCAGAGCACAATGCAGAAGCCTCTCGATTCCCATCAACGCTAATGGAAGTTCTCCAACTAAATCCCTGAACATCCCTTTGAAAACATACCCCTAATGTAGGTAAAGTGTAGGTTTCTTCTTTCTTTCAATAAAGTTAACGTCTAGTAGGATTTAGTTTGCCCCTCCTCTCATTCCAATACAATATCTCAGGTGGGCTCTGTCAAAACTCTCCTGAGAGAAATATTTACACTTTTCCTACAAAAACAATTCCCCTTGGCTCAGAAATAAAAGCAGTCGTCATCAGCTTTCTTTTTTTCTTTTTTATGCTGGTAAGCTTTCATTTCTTCTTTTTATAAAGATGATATCTACAAAGAGGAGGTGAAGTTGTGATATAAATGGTTGTCATGTTTGGGGGAAGGAAAGTTATATGTTTTGATCCTTGGACTCTTCAAGAGGGAACACTATAGGGCAAAAAGCTTTGTGTCTTTATTGTTCACTTGTGGAAAAAGTCTTCAGTAGGTTGTTGAAATGAAGCGGATCTGAACAGGTTGCTCTTCATAATCTGCTGTGGTAACCTGCAGTGTCAATTCTTGCTTAAGGGGAAGACAAGGGCACCCACTGGGACAAGACTTTGAGGAAATGCTGGGTCAAAAGTGAAATCCATACTCAGAAAATAAGGCTTAATTTTCTTTAAACATTTTTTTTTTCTCCTGTAGTAGGGTTGGACCAGTTTCTCATTTGAAAATAAGATTGCATGAGAACATTTAGACAGATTTCACTAATGATTCCATTTGTATTCTATTTTCCACTCAAGGTTTTTTAAACATCCTGTCATTGTTCTTTGAATCTGTTTAATAAGGTAGTATATTTTCATTTCTGGGATCAAATTCACCTATTATGATAAAATTCTTAAATTATATTCCTATTTTATATAAGCATTTGTACTTTATATGTGTAAAGCAATTTTTTAGTGTTTTTGTTTTCAGCTTTTACCTCCATTTTGGAGTGCAACTAACCTCCCAGCTGGCAAATTTTCCCTGGAAAGGTAATGCTGTGGTTTTGGCTAGTTCTGCTCTCTGTAGAAGAGAGGTTTTTGCCAAAAGACTAATGTCCTGGGATTTACAGAATAATTGATTATCTCCACTGAGAAGCCAGGAAGTGTGTAATGAATATGAATACCAGGAAGGAAAATAAAACCAAAACTTTATTTTCTTTAAAAGATAAAATTAACAGGAACACGTGTTTTTAATGTCATAGAGCTTTAAAACAGTTACATTTTTGTAAACATTCTGTTTACATCTTATGATTGATTAGGGCAGACTGAAATACTGCACAGAAGTTGTGATTTTTTTATATAGTCAGAGTTACTGCTCAGTAGAAGGAATACGGTGAGTACATTTTCAGTTTGAGTTGTAATTTACTGTAAGACAAAGCAAATGTATATAAACTAAACTAAGATTGAATGTATACAAAACCTAAGATTAAATGTATACAAGTATATGTATCTCATTTCTTTCTTATATCAACATTGTATGGAGGCAGAAATCTTGACATTTAAGAACTTGAAGCTATGTTCATTTACATATAGTAGAAAGCTTTAGGTAGCAAAATCAATCCAGCCTTCATACTTCTAGTACCAATGAGTACTTCTTACCGATGAGCAAGAAAAATTTATCTGAAAAAGGAAGAGTGTTTACAGTGCTTTAATTTTTTTTAGTATTAAATAAATACCTTTCAAATTAACATCCTGCCTTTCCTCCTTGAAAGTACCCATTTTAATTTTCCTATTTGTAGGCACACTTTTGAAATAAGATGCTTAGGTATTTGTGTAAATATAGAATGTAATTAATAATTTTCTTTTAGATAACTTAGGTTAATGAGAACCTGCAGACAGCTGGGTACAAAAGGCAGCATTTTTTCTCTGTGCTTTCTGGTTTCTGCTTAGAGTTTACAGAAAACACCCTGTACCTTCCAGAGATGACCACTAGAACAGGAATGCCTATTAGTTAAAGTGCTTTTTGTCTTTGCTTTTATTATTTCCCCCCTCGTCAAAAAGAACACAGATCTACTCTTCAAAGTGCAGACCTGTATTCATTTTTTTCTCATGATATGAGTATTTGTCATTCAAACTTAGGTGCAGATTGTCACCCAAATGTGTCAAACTACTGAAGCTTTACTTCATTTTTTTAACTATTGAAAATGTCCTTGATGAAAAAATATTCACTGCATTAAGAGGAAGCAGTTTTCCGTTATAAGCTCTGTATGAAAGTAGGTACCTTGATCGTTTACAGCATACATGAAAACATTTAAAAACTATAAAGACAGTCGGACTGTTTGTCACAAACATTTCAAAAGTACTGTAAATGTATTTAAAGATTATTAAATCAGGCTATTAGTATTAAAACAAGAAACACAAGCAAACTTCAGAGCTCCAATTCCAGCTGTTGCACAGTCGAGCTATGTTCCAATCCCGTAACAAGTTGAGATTTTACAGTCCTTTCTTTCCTCCTTCTCTCCACCTCCCTGACTTTTCAATTAGATACAGCCAGAGTATCTAACTTTACTTAACTCTGCCTAGATGAAACTACAGCTGACTGTAAGTTATCAAAGGTTTACATATGATGACTTTAAAAATACTCATCTCCCAAAGGTATTTAAAGGCTTTTAAAGGCATAATGAAATCCACATATCCTAGTGGACCGTGACTATTTACTCAGGTTAAGGAGAGACAGTAGATAAATAGCATACTCAAAAGCTGTTTAGGTCATGGCAAACTGGAACTCTCATGAGTTTCTAAAAATTCCTGGCTTTTTAGGCAGTCTCACTGCAAACTCAGTCTCACTACAGACTTTACATAGAATCATAGAATGGTTGGATTGGAAGGTACCTCAAAGATCATCTAGTTCCAACACTAGACCAGGTTGCTTAAGGCCCCATCCAGCGTGGCCTTGAACACCTCCAGGGATGGAGCATCCACAACCCCGCTGGGTAACTAGTTTCAGTGTCTCACCACTCTCAGACTGAAGAATTTCTTCCTAATTTCTGATGTAAATCTAGCCCATTATCCCTTCTCCTAAGACTACAAGCCTTTGTAAAATGTCTCTCCCCCACCTTCTTGTAGGCCCCCTTCAGCAAACAACTATCTGGGGAACTACAGGCCTGTCAGCCTGACCTCAGTACCGGAGAATATGGAGAGGTTCATCTTGGATGCAGTCATATGGCAAGTGCAGGACAACCAGGCGATCAGACCCAGCCAGCATGGGTTCATGAAGGGCAAGTCTTGTTTAAACAATCTGATCTCCTTCTATGATCAGGTAACCCATACAGTGGATGAGGGCAAGGCAGCTGATGTTGTCTACCTGGACTTCAGTAAGGCATTTAACACTGTTTCCCACAGCATTCTGCTGGAGAAGCTGGCAGCTCAAGGCTTAGACAGGAGGACTCTTCGCTGGGTTAGAAACTGGTTGGATGGCCGAGCCCAGAGAGCGGTGGTAAATGGAGTCAAATCCAGTTGGCAACCAGTCA
>JAVSBS010013007.1:0-24203 GCA_033124195.1 Coracias cyanogaster | reverse complement strand
CCTGGCCTGTATCAGAAATGGTGTGACCAGCAGGAGTAGGGAGGTGATTGTGCCCCTGTACTCAGCACTCGTGAGACTGCACCTTGAGTACTAACACTCTTATTCTTAGCTAGGGACTCAGGGACTCAGAGTCCCTACAGTTACATGATGTCTCTCACATTAACTTGTGAAGGCACACAAGGATAATCAAGGGAGTGGAGCGTCTTTCATACAAGAAGAGGCTGAGAAACCTGTTCAGCCTGGACAACAGAAGGCATCTTATCATAGTGTATACATATCTGGTGGAAGAGAATGAAGAGGGAGCCAGACTTTTCTCAGTGGTACCCAGCAAACAAACAAGAGGCAGTGGATACAAGCTTAAACGTATGAAATTCCACACCTAAACATTAGTTAATTAGTTAATTATTTTTACCATAAGGTTGTCCAGAGACTTCGTGGAGTGTTTGGAGGTATTCAAAACTGAACGACGATATCTTGGACACCCTGCTCTAGCTGACCGTGCTTGAGCAGGATCCTCTGATGCTGGACTAGACAACCTTCAGAGATCCTTTACAACTCCCGTGATTCTGTGAGTCTGTAATATTGCAGCTCATAAATTTAGGAGTGAAATCCTGGGTGTGGCAGTGAAAACAGAACTGGTTTTTGGCATTGACTTCAACCATTTTATTCAGTATGCTAGCTTTTTGGTAACTTTTTGCAAATAGAAATGCATTCTGTAAGCTTATTTTTTACTTACGTTCTCTGGTAAACAGTCATATATCAGCCTGGTTAACTGAAGCAGATAGCTTGATATTTATGGCCTTTATCTCTAAGTGGACTGGATCTAGTCTAATCTTTATGGAAATATGCCCACTTTTCATTTATGGAAAACTTATCTCTATTGCTTTGATCAGCTTTGCTTAATCTAAAATAAATCATCTGCACTGAAAGTCAACATACTGCCTGAATAGGGAGAAAAAACCAAACCCTTGGCTTCAATTCACTGAAATTGTTAACACTTTTTTTCTTGAATTTCCTTTGAGAAATATTATGAACTATTCAATTTCAACCTGTGCATAAATATTAGCATTTTAAACTTTTCTAACACCAGAAAGTGGGACATTGTTTTTTTCCCTCATCTTCAGTGCTACAAAAGGTTGCCTAAAACATGCTCACCACCTTAAGTTAAGAAAATAGAGCACTGTTTTCTTAACTTTTCTTGAAACTTCAGGTCAATGACTGACAGAGTAAGGTTACGAACCGTGCCTTCTCAATACATATCTAAACGCTACCAGAACCTTACTGCAATCAGTAGTAATGACAAACACTAACACCTGCAATACTACCAGGTGGCAGAAATAACACACACAAAAAAGAGATTGTCACCATCACTGCAAATAAATGTGAAATGAGAAATCATACAATTCTTCTCTGCTCCGATTGTTACAGGAAGAGTGTCAATTTCCTCTCTCTCAAGTTGCCAGCCTAGCCTTTATTACACTGCTTTTCAACTCTTTCTGTGAATATAAAAGAGAGGTGCAAGGTACAAATGCAAACCACCAGCAAAAGATGAAGTATTTGGATCTAAATTGTTGATTCTCCCTCAAGAAATGGGCTGGCCTATCCCTTGAAACTGAAATTAATTAATCTCTCTTCATTTATAGCTTAAACACTTCTCAATCAGTTATCTCCACTTCAAGACCCTGGGTTTGTTTTATTACCTAGAATTTTCCTTGGTTTTTCCCCTCTTTTTAATATCTTATTTGGATATTTAATGGTTAACATTGAGAAGCAACTATTTAAAAAAATCTCCCTTTGAGGGACACATAGATATGGGAGGGACACATGAACTAGTATAACAGTATTGTTCAAAGAGGACAAAGAAAAAAGTCTGTCCTCTATTATTTTAGGTTTTATTTAATAAAATGTAATATTATTTTCTCAACATAAATAAATTATCTCTATTTTCCTCAGTTTCTGCCTTATAATCAACTTCCTTTGCAATTTCATGTGGATACAAATTTCTAAGTTATCCAGCTTATTTGGATAATGGGAGTCAATTAAATTTGTACTACAAGGGTTCTTCTCTGCATGGAACTCTATTTCCCATCAGATTTTTAATTTATTTTTTTTTTTTTAAAACCCAACTTTTAAAATAAATACAACAGACCTGGCTAAATCAGAAGGAGTCTTTGTACAGAGTACTGTCACTCAACTCACTGTAAATTTTATAAGCTGTTTCATAACTAAATTATAGTGGTTTTTTGTCAGTACTTCAAATCTGTGAAGAACATTTCACTCAAAACTTTGTCTTACCTCATATATACACAAGCTTCAGCTTTTGCACTAAGGACAAATGGTACCAGTAACATACTGTTACAAAAAGGCTATATAAAATTGAGCAGAATCATTATGAAAGACAGTTAATACATCCCCTCTGTTTTACAAAAGTGATAATCTGGTCTTTTGCATAGTTAACCCTGAATTTTTGCTCTATGCTCTCAAGGACCTCCTGAAATTCTAGACTGATTCTTACAGATCATAGGCACAATGTAGTATCTATATGAGATGATGAAGTTATAAAGTTGAAATAACTTTTTTCTAACAACACTGTTTACAAACAGAATTTAAAACTACATCAGCTTATAGAAGATGAAGTAGTACTGAGTTACAGTGAATGTGAGTAATAGGAAAGGCAATACCTCTCTTCCTTTGCCTGTATCTCTTCTGTTATTTATATTTAATCAGCTTTTGTGATGAACAATGACATACTCATTAAATTTTGCTGGAATTGCATTTGTTAACACAAAAACAGATGGGAAAGGGGACATTTTTAAAACAAATTTCAACCCTGTTAATTTACATAAGGAATACACAGAGAGTATTCCAGCACAGAGAATGCTGGATTGTATACTTTTTCCTGTGTTTACCATTTAAAAATAGAAGATACCAGATACTCTACATATTTAGGTATTTGTTTTGCTGTTACTAAAATCTTGTCAGGTTCTACATTCTGATTTGCTATGTTTTTTGATTTGATGGAGAAGGTCATATGCCTAGTTTAGTATTGTGGCTGCTCGCAGGTGAGTCTACGGGATCTACTGTTATCTACTTCCTTTTCTCTGTAGCGGATTTTTTTTCAAAAGTATTGTAATAAGTATTCGATGAGATTTTTACTGATAGTGTTATCTGGAGTCAGAATGAATACTTGGTTGCATGAGCACCAAAAGGCAAGACGTCCATATGATTATTCCATGTTCTTATGCTGTACACATCAATTACTCTGCTTTGCTTCCCTCAGTTATAGTTAACTTCTATAAGTGGAGTGTATCTTTTTTGAAAACAACTGATGTGTAGAAACCCTAAGCAAGATCTTAAGACTTGTCTCCTTTTCCACTCTTTCCCTTCATATAAAGTCCCATAAAGAGGGTATTGTTTTATTTCATGGCTACATTTCACAATCTAGTTTTTCTTTTCTTTGACGTTTTATATTCTCTTTGTATACTGTGTCTTTTGAGTGGTTATGATATTGATTGTTCAGGTTTTTAGTACTACTACCAGCACAGAAAATCATGAGCTGAATTCAGATGTTTTCCACTAACAACTCATTTGACCATCCAAAGAGATAGGATCTTCTTCTTTTTGCCATCTTAGGCCTTATATCATAAGATATTTAAATTGTAGTATAAGGGACATGAATAGCCTCCCTGACTTGTAATCTGTTGAATCAGTCAGAAGCAGCCTCTCTGTGGTCAAATAATATATTTCTTCAGCATCTCAAAACAAGCTTTATCCATGTAATGTCTGAAATAATTTATTGTGTATTTCTGTGTCTTCAACAGAATATCCTCTTCCCATCACAAAAATGCTACTCTTTTCTTCAATTTTATCTGGTATGTTTTCCATCTCTATGTTATTTAGTTGAATAAGTCCTTTTTTGCTATTTAAAAAATAGTTCTCATGCACACTACAGTAAATTCTTCAACTCTGTGTTTGAAGCACTTCATAGTAAAGATATAGTTTCTTTTCACTCTCTGTAGCTGTTTTTATTTTGATTGACTGCACAAATTGACATAGTCTCATATTAAGCATGCAGCATCTTTAAGTGTGGCTGGTTTGCACATTGCCTAGGACATAGTGTCCCTGTCTTAGTACTGGGCCAGCAGATACGCAAATCCAGGTTAGATAGGGAAAAGCTATTTTTGATGTCCTGATCTAGACATAGCCTAATTGTACTGAGAGAAAAGAGAATAGCACATATCTGAGTGGAGAATTCTGTATGCAGCAAAATGTCTCCATCATGAAGATGATCTTTTTTATGGTATATACATAGGGTGTATATGGTACATGATACAATTAATTGCTTATTTTTAATGAATAAGTAAAACAAAATGGCTACAGTAAAAAATATTTTCAAAACAACAAACAAGCTCCATTTTGGTTTTTACTTTTCAATAAAATAGAAAAAAAAAAATTGAGCTGTGCTAAAAAGGTATTTTTAGCAAAAAAAAAAGTCAGTAATTAAATATTAAAAAGGAGATGTTGTAGGCTATAAACCAGAGTTCCATTGTTGATGAATGATGAAGTGGCATTAATGATGAATCAGCTGAAAACTGGAGTGATCAAAGCAGCTAATTTGGTGAAATTGTGGCAGCTTTTAAGGGTGTGGTTTATTTAATCATCTGGATGTTGTTTCAATATTTCTCAATAGACAGCTCTTAGTAAAAGCCCTTACTGGGTGTACTTAATTGAAGGTAAATACCTTTTACACCTCTCTTACTACCACTCTTACGTGTGCAGGAGAAGGCAGGGTGCAAGGGGAGGCATGTTACCAAAAAAAAAAAGAAACCTGTTAAAACATGTCTTATTCATCTGCTTGGCCTTCACTCTCTTATTTTGAAGCTCACTTGGTATCACACTGACAAAAAGTATCTCTTAAGAAATGAAAAAAATTAAATTAATGATGAATCATTACTTAATGTAATGAAATAAAGATCCAGTAATTAAGAGGAAGCAAAGGCTGTATGTGCAGATTGTGGAGATATAAACTAGCAGATTTTTCTGAGGCTCTTGTGGACAAATTAATTACCAAGCTAAATCACAGTTCCATTGAAGCCAATGGGAGCTCATGATAAGTCCATCATCATCCTCAAAGAATTAGAACAGGAAAATCACATATAATTTCAGTATTCTTTTAAAGTAAAATAGAATATAAGAAATATGCTTCTGAGAAGTAAAACAAACAACCTGAATTCGTGGTAATATGAAGCTGCTTTCTTTCCTCTGTCGTTTATACTGTGTTCCTAGTAATATCCCTGTTGCTGGAATGCTTTTTTTACATTTGTCATCCAGTCTGTGTTCCAATTTTCCTTTCATGATTGGACACTAGATCTACCCTGCCAAAATTATTTCTTTTATTGATTATTCTAACTCTAATTATATCATGGAACACATATAGATTTATTCTATTAAGAATACCTGCAAATAAAAGCTTCTGTATTCTCTAGAATCATAGATTTTTGCTGAGCTGTGGGCATTAATCACAATTACAGGGTTTTATTGACTATTTCTCCCCCATTTTACATTCAAACCAAATGAGTATTGGTTTGGGGATTTGTTTCTTCTAAAACCAATCTATTTAAAGAGCCTGTGCAGCTGCAAAAAAAAGCTTAAAGTACTAGCCAGGTGACAGCTATTTTTCAAATTAAATATATTACTAAATCCTTATAAGTAAATAATGGAAATAAGTTTGCATAATAATTATTTTTTGCTTTCATTAAATTATTTTGACTTACTATTTTCATACTTATGGGTTCCACAATTAAGTGTTACCAGTCAAAAACACTCTTTAAATGGTTATCACAAATTATAGCTTATTCAAATAGGTCAATTTGTTACAATGGCACAAAGGGATTTTATTAAATATTAATTTTCTTCTATCTGCATTTTTATTAGTAATTTAAGTTTGGCTATAGTGTAATCAATTACAGTGAAACATGCTGTGAGAAAGTGAGCCTAGCATATTAATTTAATCTATTTTAGCTACTCCTGCTGTCTCCAAAATCATTTCTATGGTTACAAGGCATTTGTCAAAGATTTCTAAAAGAAAACTTCCCCTGTTGCTGATTCTTCTCTAAATAAGGGTAGTGTTTTCGTCCGTTCTTGAAATACCTTGTTTGGGATTTCTATATTTGTAAACATTTCTCATTTTGTAGAAAAGAATTAAAATATTGTTACTAATTGACATTTTCTATATACAAAGTACATGGTAGCTGCTTGTAAAACAGAAACAAGAATGCAAATGTTTCTAAGTAGCTAGGAGAATGTGACCTGTCTGCTCTGAGATATCAAAGTACTCACTTTTTTTTCACCCCTTCAGGAGCCATGTGAGATTCCACCATGGCTTTTAGAGCTGTAAGAGCTTCATTCTAGGCTGAGATGAATATAAATTAGTACTTATAATATCAAGATGGAAGGACATAAAGGTTTAGAATTGTAATATCTTAATATGAATCCATACTGCCTTTGGTCCTGCATTTGATATAGCTCACGTGTGGACCCAAGTGGTAGAAACTTAGGAAGAGTTATCCTCCTGATACTTGAATGCAATTGCCATCAACCTTATATAGATTATTTTTGTGATAAATACATTCTTTTCAGTCGTCACTGGAGAAAAAATAATACAAACTCCTCTGAGATCCCAGTATGAAATATCACCAGTAGCCCAAAAATAGACCATGATTACTGTCCAATTTAATCTTGCATAAATTTGTGCTGCTGCTCAAAGGGGCAATCTATACCTCTTGCACTTGCTTTCTCCCTTGTGTCAGAACATGGGTTCATGTGTCTGAATAGCAAGCTGACTCTAACCCCCTTTTTTGTGTTAGACTACATAAAAATTTCATGTAGCAGTCACCCTAACTGGGATCTACACTGGAATGTTGCTTTTTTGTCCTTTATGTGCAGAAAGATTGAAACACCATCCTCCAAATTAGTCTCTCTATTGCAAGTTTAACACAAAATTAATAGAATTTCTTTTTCTCTGTGAAGAAACGATGAGATCTTTTCAAGCTTGCTTTGATTTTATATAAATATATAAAAATACTGTAATTTTATTTTTTATTATTTATTTTATATAAATATATTATATTTTTATATTTACCGGAGAGAAGTTGCAGTATTGTTATTTATTTTTGTGATGGCAATGCTCAGAAATCCAATGTTCAGAAATTATAAACTCTGCAAATGTGACTGTAAGAATTCATAGCATAAACTATGTCAGAAGGTAGCTCTGGACCACCTAGTCTATCCCCTGTTCAAAGCAGGGCTAACTTCAAAGTTAGCTTAGGTTGCTGAAGGCTTTGCCCTGTTGAATTATAAAAAACTTCAAGGATGGAGATTTCATGGCCTTTTCTGGCTTCTGTCCCAGTCCTTAACCACTCTCATGTTGCGGGTTTTTTTTTTTGCTTATCCAGTTGGAATTTGCCTTTTGCAGCTAATGTCTGAAGTCTGTTGCTTGCTTTTTTATGGCAACTCATTAGGTAGTTGAAAGTAGCAATTTGACCCTCCCCTGCCTACTCACCTCTTTTCTGCACTAAAAAAAATCCATTTCCTTTTTCTTCTCCTCATCTATCACATGCTCCAGTCCCCTAACCATCTCAGCAGTATGGTTCTAGTGCATATATCACTGAAAAGTAAAGATGATTAAAGAAAAAAGAAGAAACAAAACATCAGCAAAGTGATCGAGGTAGCGCTAGGCACATGTCTGTAGTTGGAATGAAGAACTGCTAATGTAATATTTTTCTGTAAAAAAAAGTTCAACCACTTCAAAACTTTTTCTAAAGACAATCAGTATGATGGTCCAGTGGAATTAGAGTTGATGTCTCAAACATTCACTACGGAAGTTTGGTCAGAGTTGAATGCAGGGGGATGACTTCTGTGGTACTGTTAGGGTTGCATGAGCAGGAAGATGCAGTGAGAGGCAGAAGAAGTGGCCCTGCGAAGTCGGGGGTACTTCTCTGGAGCTGAATTTTCCTTGTCTTGAGCAAGTATGCCAGGAGCTGGTGGGGAGAGGCAATTGTTTTGACAATGTGCGCATGACAGCCTACCAACACATTTGCAAGAAGATCCTGGAAGCACAGACTGTGCATGATATATAATTAACATAAGTGTCCAAATGCCCACCCAGGCGTGAATGAGGACACAAATTGGAGTCCAGAGCCGTGCTCCCAGGAACTGGACATCTAGTCTGGCTGGACCAATGCTGGACGCAGGACTGTCAATATATTTTTTTCTTTCTTTCTTTTGTTTCTTTCTTTCTCTCTTTTTCCCTTCTCCTTACATAAATGGTTATCAAGGTTTGAATATATTGCAAGGTTTGTTGATGTGGTATTTTGCCAATGCTGTTGTGGACACCTAAAGTTATTTTCTTATCACGCCAATATTGCTGTTAGCAAATAAAGTTGTTTTGTGAAGTGGAGGATCCCTGGTGTCATTTCCCCTTAATTCTGACCTGGCAATTAGCGAACTCGAGTCATCATCCTGTTTGCCCGTGATGTGACAATCAGCTATGAAGAATTTAGGCATTAACTCCCAGATTTTGGGCTGTAGGCTCGCTCTCTGTCACAGAAATTTGTTCAATGCCCAATTTTAATATAAAGACCTCACCATTGTTTCCAGGACATTTATATGGAGTTCAATTTCCTTGAAATGTTAGGAAGATAGAATAACCCTTTTCCTATTCTTGTTGTTATAGATTATATGTAGATTCAACTATAATAATAGATTATAGTTACTGCATTTCAAAATAGGACTATAATTTTTTCATCTATCTCTTAAGTATTAAATGCACAGTTTGCTGGAAGGAAGCAGTGACAGAAAAATAAGAAGCTGATGGAGAAAAAAAAAACCTTTCAATATCAGAGATTTACAGGATAAAATTTACTCCTTTTCACTGTGCAAATTCTTACTTTAATAGCAAAGAAAAAAAAAACTAAAACAGTCCTCCTAACCCTGTATCTCATGAAGCAAGCATCTGAGGTACCTTCAACGTTGACTGACCTATTGCCTAGATAAGTGTTCATGATAGAGATGTAAATGCAAATGAAATTTTAAATGAAAATTAATTATTTTCACTATATACCCAGACATATGACTCTATTTTGAGCCAGCCTATGAATAACACCCAAAAGCTGATAAGAATCCAATCCTAATATTAATCAGAGTAAAGAAAACCAGAACATATTATCAAGTGATACAGGTTTTAGCTGTTCCATTTAATGTTTTTTGAAATACGTGGAATATGGAAAGGGGCATTAATTCATCAAAGAAAGCTTGTTATAGTGAAAGTATTAGCTCCACTTAATATTAAAATTTTCGGAACTTTAAAGAGTAATGCTTACTGATTCTAAGTGAAAGCATGTATTCCTGAGAAGAGGTAAGCAATGACTTACTATTCAACTGTGCTGCATTAATCTGAATGATGAAGATATTATTAAAAGGCAATAAGGACCACCACTCTGTCACTGAAATTTTAGCAGCAGCCACTGCAGAACATACCATTTTGAGTGTATTAATGTTCTATGACTTGCCAGTAGAACTTTAGAGGCAATTTCCCAGGGGATCTGTTATGATGAAGAATTTCCATAGATGCAAATGTTTCAAATCACAGCCAAACCTTTACGTTACAAATTTTCATAGAAACGGATCTAAATATGCTCATACAAATGGGATATAAATATGCTCATATTGATCATTCAGAGACTAAAACTTATAATCATAGATTGACAATTAAGAATTTGTGGGGATTTTCAGAGACATTCTATTGCTAATATGGGTATACTCCTGTTTGTATCAGTAGAGCATATATTCTCATCTCTGGCACTGGAATATTGGAAATTAACACTTTGGAAAATACTATAAGGTAATGTTAATTTAGCATTTTTGTTAATTGTGTTATTTAGATTCATAACCAAAAATCACAAATGCTGAGCCCCACATATTTTTTCTAGAAAGACTCTGTTCCAGTGCAAGAGGAATTTTGGTTGGGGAATGAAGTTAGACTTCAGCGCTCAGTTTTCCAAAATAAATCTTGTTATTTGAATCACTATGAAAAAAAATATTTTTTTAGACCTAAGCAAAACTCTATGAAATGCAACATACTAATTTTTGATTCTGTGGCAAATTAGGAATTTTTTTTCTAGACATATAGGTTTTCTGCTGTTTTCTGATTATAGCACCTTTCTGTTCAAGCAAGCGGTTACACTTATAAAAACACACAATCACATCAAATGCTAGGCCACAGTCTGTTGATCACAGTTCAGATTATTTCCCTCCCTCTGGTCATTGACAGTGAAATTCAAGCTGAATGGTGAGGCAGGCCATAATCTCCAGGTGCTACATCACAGGTTTCAGGGATGCTAGTCCTCAGCTGCAGCAGTTTTTAACAGCAGGTTACTCTTGTAATGGTATGCTTTGTCAATTATTATCTATTTCCTAGGAAATGATAGCAATTCCCTACTTTCTACTTAAATTACTCTTTTTTTCTGGTCACAATGCAAAGAAACCTGGAGAACCATCTCATGGATGTCATCTGAAGTTTTTTCTACTGGCCCAAATAAGTTATCAAACAGCTATATCGATTCATCCATGACTTATCAAGAGTTCCTTAAAAGATCCGATCAAAATTATATCTTTTTTCAGTCAGGATATAATCTTGAAAGAAGATGTCATTTTCTGTCAGTAAAAGGTTCTGCATATTTTTCAGCACAAATGCAGAAATGCGTTCATGGGACTTGAATGCAGCTAGGAATCTTGAGTTAAGATTACTAATTGCTTTATGACTCAAACTCAGTATGAAAATACTGTGAAAGTATTTTGCTTTTTTGCTTTTACTCTGGCATTTATACACTGTGAGAAATAAACAGCTGGGGTAAGCAGCAGGCTTTTCAGTATGTTTTATTTATTTATACACAGAACTTTAAGCATATGTCATATTGATGGCATTTACATCATAATATATGTTGTTCCCTATAGCTGTGCAAATTCATCAAAAATTGTCTGAATATCTACTGAATGTTAAGGCAAGAACAGCTTACAAAACTTTTTTTCCATCTGGCTCTTATCCTGCAGGCTCAGCTTTTCTGCATAAAGCACTCAGTGAAGGAAATGTGTGTTTTAAAATGTAACAGTCTGCCTCTGAAAGGAAGTAGTCCCTTTTCTCAGTAAAAAGGAAAGAAGAAATAGACATGAGAATTTAGTTTGCTCCAGCCATGAGAACAAAAAAAAATAGAAGGAAAGCATTCACAGGGAGAACTATGTAACAGGATTAAGTATAGATTAAATAAAATACATTAGAAAATGTTTTTTTCTACAACAAATACACCTTTTTAGTTGTACCTTTCCATTAGAGATTTATATATATATATATATAAACAGTTATTGATACAGAAGTTCTGTTCTTTAGTTTTATGCTCTATAACATGTTAAGCCTTTGCCCTTCATTATGTGGTGTCTAAGATGTGGGGCTACCAAAGCCCTCAGATGTGTGGCCATAGTCTGAGAATTAATATCAGGAAATATTACACAGGGCTTCTATTGGTATGGAGGACAGTCAGTCCATGCATGATTCTCTCATAGGTCGCAGGGCTGTTAGCTGCACTAATGGGGCTACATGGTGTGGAAACCTCCATCTGCCATCCAAATTAGAATAAGCAAGTACTGATTTGACCGATCATCGACATTGTCCCAAGGTCTGCTAATATCCACAAGAGTTTTCAGTTTTATCTTGTTGCTTCCAGGTCAAGCCTGCTCTGTGCCTACCCAGACACAATCAGTTTCAGTAAAATTGGACAAGTTCAATAAAAAGATATTTTTCTTGTTCAAACTCCAAGGTATCCAAATCCTGTGTTATATTGATTTTTACTCTAGAAGATGCACGGAGACCCACTTTCTATGTATTATTCTGAACTGTGAGTGGAAATATACGCTTTACTTAGTGGGACATCTCTGGAGATGAAAAAAGACCTTCCTAAGCATTAAACAACTAAGCAGTAGACATACTTGAAATATCCTTTACATAGAAGCATAATTACTGTGTGCCATTTGCTATCTTGCATAAACACAGTAACAGTAACAGTCCACTCGCTACTACAAAATGCAGGCAGCCAATATTCAGAAACGTGGAGCCAGTGAGTAGTACAGTAACCATGGCAGCAATTGTCTGGTATCTCACACATGCAGTATAGAATGAGAAGACACATACCTTTGCGCTCAGGGGGATACACTGTCCAAACACCAATGACTGACCTTCTTTATTTCCAACACACAGAGGAGTGATGGCTACCTTTTGTTAAGAAAATACAACATTTGAAATATGACAGGTGAAACAGAAACCTATAAAAGATAGAATCTTCCCTTTATTCCCAATAGATAAATTATGTTTATTTCCTGGCATTGTAAAGATTTTCAAGACTGAAGATAGCATGTACACTTTTTATCCTGTGTAGCCTGGAACCATGAATCTTTTTAAGAAATATATTATCTTTGCAGTATAAGTTAGTTTTGCAATATGCCTACAACCTAAGCTGTAATCACTGTTCAATAAAAAGTTTTTCTTAGCACACTAACTTTTAGAAAGGATACAAATTATGTCATGTGCCTTTAGTTCTAGAAACATATTGATTCTCAATTTGTGACACAGCTTTCTGGCCTCCAATAGCAATTTCAAGAGTATCTACTTTTTATATTAGTCACTCACTGACTCACTGGCCATTTAATGTGTTTAAATAAAAAACCAACCCACCACCAAAAGAACATCTACAGAAAAAAAAAAAAAAAAAGGCTCCAGTTACATGCTTGGCACCTGAAGGTTTCCTCCTTGGGCAATGGTATCCAAAGATATGTGCTTAGCTTGTTAAACATTCCCAAGCTCAGTGGGAAAGCTGGAAACAAATATGACATTTTATCCTTGAAAATACAGCTAGTAAACTGGAATAATTCCTTTTTACCGTTCCAGAATAAGTCTTTGTTTTCTACCTCATGTTTATTTCTGCAAATAATAAAAAGAAAGAACTCTGGTTTCAAAATCACCTAGTAAAATATAGAACAAAAAACCATAAGATAGACAAAAGATACTGAGTCTTTGAGCTTACTCACAGTCCTATAACGAGGTAGTTGAGTGGAATTCTTCCAGGGATACTAAAGAGTCAACAGAAATGCAAACATAATATGAAAATATATGTATGCTATGAATCAGTGTCATCATCAGGAAATTATTATGAAATTGATTTATCTAATGAAAATTGGCTGGTATGCGTCTCATTTAATAGAAACTGGAAGATATTACTGGATCCAGTAAAGCTGGAGAAGATGAGCAAAATTCTTGCATGTGAATTTTTCTGTTCATAAATGCAAGAAAGCATCTAGTGGAGAGAAAAAAAAAAAAAGACATTCACATATTAAATTTGAAAAATATCAAAAGAAAGATCAGTGTGCCTCTTTAGCTACTCAGCAAAAATATTTTCTCACTGTGCAGTGGTAGAAATGAACCACAAAAGGATTAACGAAGAATAGATACAATCTAAAATGAAGAATAAATAAATAAATATTCCTCAATACAGTTTACATAATGCAGACTATAGAAAACAACAGCATATTCCCACTTGGAATACTGTGCTTTGTTATGGGCCTTAAAGATATATATTCAAATAACAGAAGTAAACATGATTGCATCAGAGGCATGATAGGGACCATCATACAAAAAGCAAACAAGGTGACTGAATAATTTGACTTGAAATAGGATAAGGAAGACACAGGCAGAAATTAGACAATTCCAAGAATATAAATGAAATCTTGCTCTCCCAGAATAGTAATAAAACCTTTCCATTAAGTAGACACATTCATCCTTCAGAGCTTGTTTTAAAAAATTTGGTTCTGTGGCACATAATTATTTGTGGAACATTCTGCAACAAAATTTCATTAGACCAACAAAATATAGTAGTATACCAGTATCGGTATACCACTGAAACATGTAATACGGGTTTATGAAAATTTCCATAACTAGATCACACTGGCTAAAATATTACTTCCCTGAATTCCTTAAAAATGTACCTTGCATTCTGATTACTTCAGCTAAGTATAAGTTCAGCTACAGCTGCCTATTGTGAACTTTTTTTTGTGCCTTTCTCAGAAGTCCTGCTGGCTGTAAAACAACACAGCAACGAAAGACAACACTCACCCCCTATGGCAACTGCTACTGTCTTCTTTTTTTTTTCTTTTTAATTACTAGATGTATTTAAAATATATCCATTCAAGATTAATTTCTAATTTCAGAATGCACTTTTGATGTCATCCAGATATTAAATATAATTAGCTGAATCTTGCTATGTTATTCATTTAGGCAAGAATCAAAATAGAAATTAATTGACCTTATTTTTCAGCCATTTATTTCATTTTACTCATATTTTAAAAATTTACAACTATTTGATACAAAAAATGAAAGTTCTTTCTAAAAAAATATGTTTTTTAAATTGCCAGAATGATTATCTGACATTTAATACGTTGCTTTATGATAACTGTGCTCAGAAATGTCACTGCCCTGTAACCTCATGCTCTGCAGGTCTTGGTAACTGAAGGATCAAGAGGGCTATGCATTTCTTCTAAAATAATACCTTCTTATAGCCACATCTCAATCACACTGTAGGATAAACATCATAGGTGATATTACTAGAGCTAAGCAAGGAACTTCTCAAGTACTTTTTGCCATAAAGGCATTTAGATATCTATGCAGCATTTTTTTTCCTACCAGTCCTTAAAGAAAACCATTTCTTCTTGTGTCTATGGTAATAGACTAGTGAAAAATACTTGCTTTGGCTAAGGTGCTGGTATAGATCCTACAGGAGTTATATAACTGTAGCTGGAAAGCATATAAGCTTCATCAGAGGCATGAAAATTAATTGTAATCATACCTTGATTTAGTTTGGGGAATTTTAATGAGGCACTCCATACAAATCCCAAAGGTGCACCGCTGCTTTAATTGTTTAATTATTATTTGTGATATGAAACAGATGTTTTTCTTGGTAACCTCATCTACCTGAATATCACTTTGAATCAAATGCTTAATGACCACCTTGCAATTAGTTCAAACAATTAAGGAAACAGCCAGATGGTTGTTTAATCTAAATGAATATTATTAGGAGGTTTTTTAGAGCATGTTTAGTAATGCTTATAGTTTTTGCATATTATGCTATTTCAAAGTCTGGCTGATATCCTGTTGGCATTTATGGATTTTCAGGGCACCAGGACAGAGTTAATATTAATTTCTTTATAGTAGCTCCTGTTTGATATAAAAATATTTTATTTTTTTTCCATTTTGACTCTGGAAATGGTGATGGGAGGGAACAGCTGGAAGAAAAATGAGTATATTGATAAATTGCTTTAGGAAGGTAATAAGTATAGTTCTTCTCCATGAGTATGTGAGAGTTATAAACATTCTGGTTTTGGTGGCATAGAAACTTGTAACTCACATGAGAGTTGTAGATCTATCAATACTATGGTGGTATGTTTGGTTTGGGTTTTTGTTTTGTTTTTATGGAGATGGAAATTCATCCTTAGAGAGTCCCATATAGATACAAGGTTTAACCACGGTTTCAATTCAGACTTAGCTTGCTCCTTCTTAACCTGTGGAATTGCTGCTTTTATACTTCGTTCAATATTGCTCACAGTTACTCGTAACTGGAAGGGCTGTTCAAGTTTCCTGGACGCATTTCTTTGTCCAGGTAGGTTTTGAGAATGTTCTAGCTATATCTGGAATGTCCAAACATGCAGCTGAGAAATGCACAGCAACTCCAAACAATCTGCATCTTCTCTGAGGATGACAAATATTAATCTAATGCATGCATATATCTATTATATAGGCATTATATAGGTTGCTCTGTACCTTTGCAGTATGACCAACATTTCCTAAACAAAACATTAGAGCTGTTATTAATTAATAGAATCTACAGGCATTTGTGTCCAAATGAATCAGAATTTACAGAACATATGCACCATTGCACACATACACCTATATCTGATGAGCTATTCTCAGATTTTAGCACTCTCCTTGCCTCCACTGCAAAGTCCATTGGAAAAAATAAATTAAAGGAAACATTGAATTCAAACCAGTAATGGATTTTTCTTTTTTTAATAAAAGTAGACAAATGAAGTCATTAAACTGGGTTTCTTGAAACCAGTTCTCTTTCTGATCTACCAATAACACAGTTTTGTCGTAATACCTAAGTAGAAGCCTGAACTTGTGGAGCAGAAATTGTCTCATTGTTAATCAAAGCCATGGTTTAATATGATTTAGGACAGTGAAATAATGCTTCTCTGTGCAGCTTGATTGCTGGTACTGACATCACCACTTTTATTACTTTCACTGCTTTGGAAACCAATTGACATTTAGTTCAGAAATAACTCTGTTTGCTCAGCCAGACTGACTTCAATGCTCTCCCTGTGAGCTGAAAGCTGGCTTACAGCAGATGATGATGAGTAATCAGCTGATCATGGCTGAAAACAGACCCATGCACCTGGAACCATCTTAAACTTGCATTTCTATTACATTTGGAATAGTTATGGAGGCCTATTGGTACAGTATCATCATATCTCTGATCAATACTAGCTTTTGCAAAATCGGTTACTTCCAACTGAACTTGCATATCTGAGTTTCCCTGTACATGTTTGGGAAACTCTTCCCTAATTTGGAAAACTGAAGGATTCACACTATCAACATCCACAGCTTTTTTTTTTTCTGGAAAATATTTCATCAGACTGAAGTAAATTAAAGACAGTTTCACCAGAGAGTAGTGTCTCTACATTCAAATAATAAAGCCTCCCATAGGCTTGGGTCACCAACCCAATCTTTTGCTTTCAGGATTTTTTATGGACTCACATGTCCTCCATAATTATAAATCGTGGTGATACTTACTGATGTTATTGATATAGCATTACTAATATGGTATTAATATAGGTTATTATAGTATATGCTACCAGGGTCCTATATATAATCTCCCTTGGAAAATAATCAGTAGGCATTTGTTTTTGAAAAATGAAAGGGTCTTTCCAGAAATTCTAACTGGATATTATGCCTCCATTGTACTTTGTAATAGATATTTATCAAGAAGGGAAAAGTTTTATGGAAGGTTCTGTCTGAGAAGACATACACAGGGCTGCTAGTAAAGGAATTAATGTTTACTATTTTAAATTGTCAGATAAGACATTTCATCTGGGTGTTTTAATAGACATGGGAAAAAAAAAAAAAAAGAAATGCAGTCTGTGGCAGCCTCTACATTTGAGTCTCAGTTGTTTCCAGTGATGTTATATGCCTTTTAGAGAAGTAGGTTTTGTGGCATGGGGATTTTACCAATGTGTAAGAATACCTGATAGATGGAAATAAAGAATGGAGGAACCAGACTCTCCTCACTGGTATCCAGTGACAGTAGGAGACAATTGACATAAACTGAAATACGAGGAATTCCTTTGAACATGAGAAGAAGGTTTTCAGTTAGAGAGTGGTTGAACATAGAATCAGAGAAACACAGAATTGTGGTTGAAAGAGACCTTCAAGGTCATAAAGTCCAACCACTAGCCCAGCAATACTGTGTCACCACTAAGCCATGTTCCTAAGCACCACATCTACATATTTTTTAAACATCTCCACCACTTCCCTGGGCAGCCTGTTCCAGTACTTGACAATCCTGCTGGTGAATACATTTTCCCTGATGTTCAATCTACAGCTTCCCTGACACAATTTGAGGATTGTTTCTCTTGTCCTAGCCCTTGTTATTTTGGCGAGCAGTCACAGAATCATCCCACCATGTTTCTGTGATGGTAACTATATCATTGTTTTCCTGTTGTACAATGGCTTCCAGCTCCTCCTGTTTGTTGCCCATGCTGTGTGCATTGGTGTGGGTGCATTTCAGTTGGCTATTGATCCCATCACCTTTCTGGGGAAAGAAGGTCTAATTTGTACTTGACCATTCCCAGGCACTTTCATGATTTCTAGCCCATCAACATCAGTTCTGTTTTTTCTATCCCATGGCACTCTATCCCCCACCTCCACAGAGATGGCAGACTGATGGACCTTGATAGCACACTGTCCCACAAACACTGATGTGCTGCCCCAAGGCTGGTCTCCAGCAATCCAGGTTTTATCTCTTTCCCCCTTTACATCTAGTTTAAAGTTCTGTTAATTAGCCCTGCAAACTACTCTGCAAAAATCCTTTTCTCCCTTTGAGACATGTGTACCCCGTTTGTTGCTAGCAGGCCTAGTGGTGTATAAACTGACCCATGACTGAAAAAACTGAAGTCCTGCCAGTGACACCAGGCTCAGAGCCAGGTATTGATCTGATGGGTCTTCCTGTTTCTTCCCTCATTGTTCCCTGTAACCACAGGAATAGAAGAGAACACTACCTGTGTTCGTGATCCCTTGATCAGTCGTCCCAAGGCCTTGAAATCTCTCTTGATTACCTGAAAAGTCAATAATCTGAGGGCTGTACCAGGGCAGGAAGTTTTCTCATGGCATCTCCAGAAGTCTCTGCCAACCTCCTCACTGACTCTGTGGCTATCATGGAAGGACTTCTGCTTTGGAGGAAATTTCACTTGTCCTGGGAAGCAAGTAGGTCTGCTTCAGAAGAGGAGCTTGTAGGGAGAGTAGGATGTCAAGAGCGAAAGATGTGAGACAGATAAGGGTCAGCACCTCACACAGGACCTGTGAAAGAGAAGAGATGGAGTAGCCTCTGGCCAGGCCTCAAGCACAAGGGAGAGGAAACGTCCTAAAATGCAAATACTGTCAGTCTGGACTTGGTTGTTACAAATAAACCTATGCATTTCATTTTAATGACCTCATCACAGAGATTTTTTTTTTGTAGTTGTTGACTTTCAGATTTATATAATCATATATTTAAATTCTGACTGCTGATGCACCAGCTACATTATGAAGTCTAATCAACTCTTCAGAATTGTGCATATCATCTTCCATACGTTACAAATACAAACTAGTTTATTTTCTGTTCACGACTGTTTCATTTATTGTTGCTTTATCTACTATCATTGCATGACATACCCAGAAGCTTTCTCAAAAGAATCCCATGAGATTTTATTAAAAGATTTTCATCACATCTGTAAGGAAAACTAGACTTGTGAATTTGTCGTAACTCTTTTTCAGTCACTCCAACATACCAGGATATGTTTTCCATGCAAACAAGGCAGCTAAAAACTGTTTCAATCAACCTCTATAATCATTAGTATGTTTTCTGCTTGTTCACTGTAATGGCCTCACAGTGATAGCAGATAACATACACCATTGTTTTCATTAGAGTATTCCTGTTTTCTTCTTTGTTTTAAAAGTAACTGAAAATTTAATGATTTAGGATGTCATCAGCATACACTGTAATATTTTGAAGAATATCAACTGCTTTGTAGTGACAAGATGAGACCACTCCTTACCGAGCATGCCCTCTGAATTTTAGGTAACTTATACCTTTAAACCGAAGCGAGAAAAATTTACACCAATCCTAATAAAGGTGTGTATGACTAGAGTCACTCAAGCTCCACCTTGAAGGTAAAAAAACAACATAAAAGTAGCCTAAGAAAGGCGGGATGTCAGGGAAGACACCATCGTGGACAAGTCAGGAAGGACCCAAACCACAGACCTCTGACTTCTGGGATCAGTCAACGGGCTGAGCCTTTCTTCCCCCCCATAGGGATGCCTTTGGGTAAGATTTGAATCTCCTCGAGAGCTTTTTCAGAACTTAGAAATCTCTATAGAGTTGCTTTTAACTTAGCACGTCGGTAATTTATAATCTTGACGTTTGTGTATATACACTTTGCAGACAGTGTATTCATCACTGGCAATCCACAAAGAACCTGTACTCTGTTGCTTTAAATAAATTGCACTCTTCATGTAATCATCTGCACCGTTTCTCACTGGGCATCGTATAAGTCCATAGATAGTGGCTGGACAGGAACGCAGCACACTAGTGAGTGAATCCGAGATATTGGACTCATAGTGTCCAATTGGACATTATTCAGGATTTAAACCTAGCCGCCCCCAGCCCCTCTAATACCTGAGGATAAGCTGGAACACAAAGGGGTTTATCTCCGGCCAAATTACTGCTCTTAACACAACAAAGACACAAGGAGAAATTTTAACTGTATGTTAGCTCCCAAAGGACAGCAGAAAATAAAAAAGGGAAGGATGTCAAGAGACGAAGTAGAACAGGTAGTAAATTAACAGGGGCCTCTACTGCTATAACAACCCAGGGTAGCTACCTTCAGTGTACTATTCAGCATGAATCTACTTTCCCCTACCTATCAGTTCTATTGCCTGTTCACATTGGGACTATTAGTGCACCTTTGAAATATTGCAGCACCTCATCTATTTTTTCCTTCCAGATTAGTGTCCACAACTCTCTTTCCTCTTTAAAACTCTCAGCCCTGATCCTGCTTCTTATTTGCTACAGCATGTATGTTTCTTCCCTTGCACTTCCAGGATTGCTAACTTACATTATTTTAGAGATGACACTTGTACCCTCTTTAAAGCTTCAGGTATTGGAATCAATTGTCTATTTTAAAAACTCAATTTTTGCCTTTATTTTGTTATTTTATTTACATTTGAATTTCAAACAGCTAGGGCTGCAAAGAAAGAATGCACCGGGTAAAAATGAAGAGGGTAGAAATAGAAAAGAACCCAAAAGTTTTCTTTTTCAAAAGATGGGATTTTTCTTAAAATGGATTTCACAGTACTTGAGTAGCTTATGGCATCATTTGTTTTGTTTTGTTTTCACAGAATCACAGATTCACAGAATAGTAGGGGTTGGAAGGTGCCTCTGGAGGTCATCTAGTCCAACCCCCCTGCCAAAGCAGGTTCCCAGCTTTGCTTTCTTTTTGTGCCACATCCCCATTTCCATATAAATTTCACACAACATGGAGTAAATCAGCTTAAAGATAAACTGTTAAGATACTTTGCTTGTGAAGGGCAGACCATTAACAGAAAGTTTACTTCAGACCTTTAAAGTTCTTCCACTCTTTCTGGCTCTGCAACCTCAAGGGATCTAATCCCTTAAAATGCAGCTCATCTTCAATTAGCAGAGAGAACATATGTACATTCTTCACTGAAATCCCCAGGTATCATGCAATGCAGTTCACTTCAGATTTTACAGTTAATTAAAACCTCATATACGTCTTTTGATTCTCCAGCTGCCACTGGAGAGTTTTAAAGCCAGATCACTTTAGCTATTACTCTGCTAAAAAGCTTGCTAATAAACATTAATGTCCTGGTGGCTTTCTTGCTGACCAACACATTGTAATGGGACATTTATAACTACTCATCTCCTCATAACAAGAGGATGAGAAGAAACTGTAGTTGCAGCGGGAACAAGAGTTTGAATTGTCTGCTTAAAGATAATCTCCCATAGGTATCAGTAATCAGAGTTCACATACCTTGAAAATATGCAGATGAACCTTGAGGAGACGTTGAAAAACATTTCCAGGTTATAACCTTGGAAAATAATAGGAAAAAAGTCCCCTTTTCTGAATAATATGTTTAGATCTTACGGTAGGCAGATGTAACCTGCTGAAACTCATAAGAAAAGATGGCATACACTTTGAAGGAAATAAAGCAATTTGTTTTCTGTCCAGCCTCTTTCAACAGTCATTCAATGTACAGTATGTATTCAAACCTTTCATTTTTATTTAGTGGTCTGTGTAAGGAATATATGTATTGACCTATAACAGATGCTCTCTGTTAACCACTCTTTCCCCAAAAAAGGGGAAGAGAAAGGAGATAAGAGAGAGAGACACTTGGGAAGCACTGTTGGTCCCCCTCCCAAATGGGAGATAAAGGGAATGAGAGAGAGACTTATGGATTAGAAAATTAAAACAGCTTTCATGAAAATAATAATAATAAAAGGGAATATATACAAATATATACAAAACTAGTACCAAACCCAACCCCTCCTAATAGTAATTATGTCACCATCACCACTGATGCTGTGGAGTGGGCACTGGGGAAGTCCCAGACTGTGCTCAGTGGCAGATGGGAGCCAGATTCAGGAGCTGGATTCTGGAACTGGATTCAGGAATAAGCAAATTGGGACCAAAGGCAGAATGGATGGAGTCCTCCTCAAATGCCAGTCATTGAAGAAGAAAGCTTGATGCTTGTGATCCCTCAGCTTTATACTGAATATGACGTATATGGGATGGAATACCTCGTTGGTCCATTTAGGGTCACCTGTCCTGTCCGCTCCTCCCCACAGGTGCAGCCTTTCACTTTCTCCATCCCCCAATGTAGTACAGAATATTTAGCAGCAGTGTTGTCAAAAGTACAGACTACTATTCACTACTACTTTTCCACGTAGGCACAAACAACATAGTAACCTCGAGCTTGGGCAGAATCAAGAAAGACTATAAGGCCGCAGGAGAGAAAGTGAATAATTTTGGTGCCCAGGTTATCTTTTCCTCCATATTACCAGTTCAAGGATTGGGATCAGAAAGGAATAGGCACATAATGCAGATCAACTTCTGGCTACGTGGCTGGTGTCACCGAGAGAGTTTTGGCTTTTATGCTAATGGGAGCTTCTATCAGGACTACAACCTGCTCAGAAGGGATGGAATCCACCTGTCTGAGGCAGGGCAATCTTTGGCAGCAGGCTGGCCAACTTGGTAAGGTGGGCTTTAAACTGAAAGACTCAGGGGGACGGATCCAAAATGGCAATGCCCACACCACCACCACCACTACAGCCAATTGGGGAATAAAACAGGTGAATCAGGATAGTGTAAAATGGGCTTCAGCTGTCTTCCTAAATGAAAATCAAAAGACTAGCCACCTGAAGTGTATGTATACTAATGCATGCAGTCTGGGAAACAAACAAGAGGAACTGGAGCTCCGTGACCAGTCAGAAGGTTATGATATCGTAGGAATAACTGAAACATGGCGGGACAACTCACATGATTGGGATTGTGATTGATGGCTATAGGCTATTCCGTGAAGGCAGGCAGGGTAGAAGAGGAGGAGGAGTCACACTCTGTATTAAGGAGAACCTTGAATGTATGGACATCAGCTGTGGTAATTGCGGAAGCCCTATTGAATGCCTCTGGGTCAAAATCAGAGGGGTTGTCTCCAAGGGAGACCTTACAGTAGGCATCTGCTACCAACCCCCAAACCAAGACAATGAGACCGATGAAGTGCTTCTTGGGTCAATTAAGCAAGCTTCAGGCCAACAAAACCTTGTTCTTATGGGAGACTTTAACTACCCAGACATCTGCTGGAAGAACAACACAGTAGTTCATCTGTCATCTAACAAGTTCCTGGAATGCTTAGAGGACTCCTTCCTCATACAGGTGTTAGATGTGCCAACCAGGAAAGGGGTGCTGCTGGACTTGTCGCTCACTAACTTAGAAAACATGCTCTGTAATATCTCAGTTAGTGACAGCCTTGGCTGCAGTGATCACAACATTGTGGAGTTTGGGATAATACTGAGCACCCTGCAGGTTAGTTCCAAGACAAAGGTTTTAGACTTCAGAAGAGCAAACATCAACTCACTCAGGGCTGGGTTGGCAGGGATCCTGTGGGAAGCTTCCATGGAAGATAAGGGAGCTAGTGAGTGCTGGGAGTTTTTCAAGAACATTCTCCTAGACACTCAAAACCAGTTCATCCCCTCTAATGGCAAGGGAAGTAGATGGAGCAAGAGATCCCCTTGGCTCAACCATAAGCTTCTGGGTCTGCTCAGAACCAAAAGGGAAATGTACCAGGAATGGAAAGGTGGAGCATTACCCATTGAAAATTACAAGGGCATTGCCAGAGTATGCAGAGATGCAGTTAGGAAAGCAAAAGCTCAACTTGAACTGAAGTTGGCCAGGGATGTCAGAAACTTCAAGAAAGGGTTCTTCAGATGTTACCAATAAGCAGAAGTAGAAGGAGAGTATTGGTCCACTATTAAACAGGAGAGGTGAACTGGTCACCAACAGCGCTGAAAAGGCAGAGGTGGGGACAGTCTTGTTTAATATCTTTATCAATGACCTGGATGAGGGGATTGAATGTATCCTCAGTAAATTTGCAGATGACACGAAATTAAGTGAGAGTGTCGATCTGCTTGAGGGTAGGAAGGCTCTGCAGAGGGATTTGGATAGGCTGGAGCGATGGGCTGAGGCCAACTGTATGAGGTTTAACAAAGCCAAGTGCCGGG
>JAVSBS010013006.1:48099-60795 GCA_033124195.1 Coracias cyanogaster | reverse complement strand
AGAATGCCAGGTTGGAAGGGATCTCAAGGATCATCTAGTCCAACCTTAAGTGTAGTTTAAGTGAGATGGGCCAGCACCCTGTCAAGATGAGTCTGGAAATTGTCTGATCTTGGGGAATCCACCACTTCCCTTGGGAGACTATTCCAATGGTTATTTTTTCTCAGTGAAAAAAACTATTTTCTAGACTCCAACTGGAATTTCCCTAGGAGCAGCTTGCGGTCATTACTCCTTGTATTTTCCATGTGACCCCTTGTAAAAATGGAGTCTCTGTCCTCTTGGTAGCCACCCTTCAAGTACTGGTACATTGCAATAATGTCTCCCCGAAGCCTTCTCTTCTCAAGGCTGAACATACCCATTTTTTCTCGGCCTTTCTTCATATGGCAGATCTTCCAATCCTTTGACCATCCTTGTGGCCTTTCTCTGGACCCTCTCCAGCTTGTCCACATATTTTTTTGTATAGTGGAGACCAAAACTAAACACAGTATTTGAGGTGTGGTATGACCAGCGCCGAGTAAAGCAGGACTTCTTTATCTCTGCTGTTGATGCCCCTCTTAATGCAACCCAGTATCCTGCCGGCCTTCTTTACCATTGCAGCTCACTGATAGGTCATGTTGAGCCTGCTGTCCACCAAGACCCCCAGGTCCCTCTCCACAGGGCCACTCTCCAGCCAGGTGGATCCCAGATTGAACTGCATTCTTGGGTTATGTGTTCCCACGTGCAAGACCTTACACTTAACCCCACTGAATTTCATAATGTTCTTGCTAGCCCACTCCTCCAGCCTGTCCAGGTCTTCCTGGAAGGTGGCTCTCCCCTCTGGAGTGTCTACCACCCCACTCATTCTTCTGCAATCCTCAGATTTCACCAGGGTGCTCTTAATTTCAGCATCCAAGTCACTTATGAAGATATTAAACAGCACTGGGACCCTGCTTGTGACCAGAGTGCTGTCTTGTTTTCAGAAATTAGTTTCCTTTTGGCTTCGCTGTAGTGATAATCAATTAAGCATGGGTTGTTAGCCAGTAATGAAGTTGTAGTCGGAACACTTCTGGAAAAAACATTATTATCTTTATTCAGTGTCAAAGGAATCCCTTATGTTCCATGGGACGATGCATGACTAGAAGAGCTTGGAGCTGCCTTAGGTAGAATTTTTGTCAAGCTGAGCAAATGCCCTTTTTCCCCCCTTGATCACATTTAAACGAATCAAACTCATTTGCTAAAATGTTCCATAATTTTTTTTGGAAGCAACAACACAGCAGGAGTATACACATATCAACAGCTTAATTGTTTTAATGAAATGTAAATGTGCCATACAGGAATGTTAGGTAAGCTTAAACAAGTTAAAGTACCTTTTTAGTAACTCTGTATTTTTAGAGTGCTACTTGAGTAATTTGCAAAAGGTACCCATCTTGTGACATAGAAGATACCCTTAGCATGATCTAGAGGGTAGAGTACAGGAAGCCTAAAGTAGCACAGAAATCTTCCATGAGAGCATGTGAGGCTGTGGGCCAACCATATGCTCACGTGGCAGGCCCTATGTGGATCTTGCATATGACTTGAAGCAGACCTGTTGACTTTATGGGTGGAGTCTTCCTGATTTAAACATTTCTGTCACCAAGTGGAGGAGGTAAGGGAGCCCATCCAATAGGCACTGCTGTTCATCTCACTGGGAAGAAGCATATAGAATGAGATGGATCTGTATCGAATGCACCTTTGAGCCTGAACTGGCTGTTACAGTGAGACTGAATTACCTTTTTTGATGGTCAAGGCAAAACTGCACATCTCTTTTACATTCTGTAAAAGTGTTTCTTGCTTTCCAGGTGGTAACTACTTTCTTTTACTGAAACTAGTTTCTTCTTTATCTCTTTACTCTCACAACAAAGCAGTTACATTAATGTTCAGGTTTTAAGATTAAGTACTGGAGTTCCTTACACCTCAGAAGTTAAAGTTGCTCTGACATTGTCAGCTTAACTGCTTTGCTTGTTCTGTGTATTTTAGATGTGTTTGGCCTTTCAGTTCTACTATGAATTAAGACTAATGGCTCTCTTTCGAATCTGAAATAAGCGGGGGGAAAAATAGTGTGTGAGTTATTCTGTCCTCCTATATGATTAAGATCAAACTTCTTAGCCAGAACTGCTTTATAGTAATCCTTTTCTATTCATGTTTCAGTATTGCTTATAATGAGAAATAAGTGACTCCTCTTAACCATGACTTGCATCTAAATAAATATCCTAATATCAAAGTCTCCCTTAAATGGGGAGTGGAAGAGGTTGTCTGGAAAATGTTGACTTCTTACTGATGGCCACTTGGTTTGGCAGCAAGCAGTACATGACTGCACAGCTGGGGGCTATTGTCTGTCTTCAAAACTGCATTGTTTGTGGAGCTCATCTCTGGTATTTTGCAGCCTATGTTTGGATGTGCATCTGCCCTGTTACAGGCAGTGGGGAAATGCAGAATCCTGCTAGGAAGAAGAGGGTGGGGGGCAGGAAAGGGTTCAAAGCAATCCTCCCATGGAAAACTTTTCCCATTCATTGAAAAGGCAACACAGGGAGATTGTCTTATCTTCTCAAATTTGAACTCAAAGTAGTACTGAGACCTGGATGAGCTGAAGATCCCTCTTTCAGCATCCCTTTATCAGTAAAGACTTTTATTTAGTATTGTTGTTGCTTAGGTATAAATTATTCATTTCCTTCTCACCTTCTAATTCAAGTCAGCACCCAGCTGCAGCACAGTTGAGGAAATGATCAGGACTTCTGCAAGTCAAGACTAGTTAACCCCCTACTACTGTAACCTGCGTGACTCGCTATAAGTAGAGCTTTGCAGTATTTTGTGCCTGCCTTGATATAGAATTTCATAATTTGATGGTATTTCTGTATCTGCTGTTGGACAATCATGCCTCATGTGCACCTAAAAGAATGAGAAATAAAAAATCCTTCGATAAGGAACAAAAGCATAAGACTTCAGGGAGTAAAAAGCAATGTGTTCTGTGCAAAATAGTAAGTGTATTTTATTCTGGATTTCTAAAAGTCAGTGTGGTGGCGGAAAAGAATGGATTTTATGGGGAGAACTAGAGGCCTGTGCGTCACCCAGAATGTTTCCCCAAAGCTACGGAAGGGAGAGCAGAAGGCTGTATGCAGTGGTCCTACTGATAACAAGTTTGGTGTAATATGCCCTGATGCTACGTTTCCCAAAGTTATGATTTCCTCCTATTTTGCTGATGAGTTGATTCATAATTCTGGGGAGAACAACAAAAGACCTTTGATTTATTTGAAGATTGGTAGATCCAGATTGAAAATTCATTGTTACTGGAACATTAGTGCAATTGAAACTGCAGTACTTTAGAATGAGCTAGTCATAAGTCAATGCCTTGTTTTGTAAAGGTATCTCTCAGAAAGGGTTCTCTAGCCTTTAAAAAAAAAAGGCCTAAACTGAATTTCGTGAATCTATATTTAGCTGCATTTCAACTGTTTTAAAACAGTTGCCTCAGTTAAAGAATGTGTTTTTTACTGTGCTAACATATGGTATGATTATTTTAAACTCGAACAGAAACTATCAGGAATAGGAGCCTGACTTCCTGTCCCTAATGGGCTCTGAGCTTCTGAATCACTTGTCTTCAGAATGCAAATCCACTGGTGTGTAACCTCAGTGAGCATTTCAGGTTTTTTTAGAAGCTCTATATAATGTAAAACATGTTCATTGGAGTTGAACTTCTCATATTAATAATCCTAAATACTTGAAAAGGATACACCTAGGACCTTGTTTTAACCATTTAAGTGTGAAAATTTGAAGAAAAATGTTTTGAAATACTTACAGGCCTGAATTGGGGTCTGTTATTAATGATATTTGCTTCAACATTTCAATTATTTCAGAGAACCACCAGATAGCCAAGTCCTCCCTATGGGATCTCAGTCTTATGTGAGCTGTTAGCTTGTAGTATTTCTGTATTTCCAAGGTATTTGTAATTTATTGTTAAAAGTACCATGAGTTATTATAGGGCAAAATAAGTCCCTTTCTTGATTCCTCCAGAGTGAGTGACAAAATATATTTTAATAATTTGAAAGTTTGTCAGAATTTGTAATGTAAAAATCTAATTTGAAGTTTGAACTACTTAAGGATTCTGTGCTTGTGAACAGCTTGCCCAGCAAAGATCATACAGCAAATACACTCTCATCTGAGAGCTAAAGCAGCTTTCCCGTTGTCCTCGTCAGTTTTATGAAAAGCAAGAGATGGTTTTGGTTGAGTTACAGCCTGCATATTCTGGTTCAGGGCCTGTCCCAATTCTTGGAAACCTTTTGATGAAGACTTAGTACATATTGACATAAACAAGTGCCGACCTGAGAGGATTAGGCAGTTTGACCCTAGCATGGCTTAATGGTGACTTTACATACTGGAATTTGTAGGAGGGAATTTAAGTATGGCATTGTAATCTGGGAATATTTGTCATAAGGGTTAGTAAAATTGCCAGCACTTGGCAGTTATCATTAATCAAGACAAATTTTTACTGGAACTTCTATTGAAATAATACCAGCTTCATGGTCAAATTGCTATATGTGACAAGAGGAAGGCAAGCTGATGCTCAAGTGGCTTTGTGGGTGTTGCTTTTTCTGTGCTGTGGCTTTTACTCACAGAAATGTTGGCTAACTTCTAAGCCTTTTAATAGAGATGAATTGAATTTTGGATGTGGCAGAGGTAGGTTCAGTGTTCCCAAGTTGAATACAGTAAAATCACTTATATATTTTATTGTCGTAACTGCTCATTAAATATTGGGCTAGGATGTTTGTACTCAGAAATAAGCTGTGATTTGGCTGGCACCTCTGTATGCAAGTATAGTATGAGTATTAGCAAACTTTCTCAACCAGAAATAAAAAAGCAAACAAACAAAAAATGCAAGAAGCTGACATCTTAAGGATAAAATTGAAAAACAGAGGAATGGAATTTCTTTGAACTTGAGTAGAACATGACACATTAGCCTTCTTTTCTCTGAGAACTGCATTAAAATCTGGTCTGCTCTTGCATCCAATCCATCTGAGTTGCTGCATTCTTTCTGGAATTTTTCTAAGACTTCGCAAAGATCAGAATCTTACAGTTGTCTTAAGTTATATTCCCTGCATGTTTTTGTTACATTGGTGAGAAAAGGAGATGTTGTTTGAGAAAGGGGTGTTTAGGATATTCATTTGCGACAGTATTCAGTCTTTGACAGTACCAGGGCAACCAAATTCTGTTAAAATGCCTTGTAGTATACTGTATTATAAAATTCATACTTTCATTCTAAGTGTACAAGCAAATATCTTGCCTGAGGCAGATGTTTCTGAAAAGAAAGCTGTTCTGAGAAACAAGGGAAAGCAGATTTGGGGAATAAAAGGTCAGCTGAAAAGAGTTCTGAGTGCCAGGAAAGGGATATTGATTTTTTTTTTTTCTTATCTATGTAAAATCATTCTTAATGTGTTCTCTCCAACCACTGACAAGGCTTATTCTAATCACTGTCTCAAGAAAATGAATGGGAGACTACCAAAAAGCTGTAATATGTAAAACAGATTATTTCTTTGGGCAAGAAAAGGGTTTGATTGTGATTAAAGGTGCTTTTACTGACTGAGTGTTCAAGTAGGTGTAATTTCTAATTACTTTAATTATCTCATCAGGATTATAAAGCTGGAGCTATTTTAATCATGTGTATAACTTACAAAATTAATTATCAAGATTCATGATGAAATTTATAACCAGGAATATAAAGCTATAGTTCTTCTGTAGTTAATATATGTAGTTATTTTTCTGACATTAAACTTCATTGATGCCGTATGAAACACTGATAACACTTAAACTTATGAGAATAGAAATCCATTTTTTTTTTCAATAAAAAAACCCAACAAACTGTGTCTTATGGCCTTTTAAGGTCATAGTGGTCCTATTCTGATTTCACTACCACAGTGCTACAGAAATTCAGCTAGTGGTTCCTGACCCAAACAAATACCCTCTGGTTGTATTCTCTCAAAATATTTTGGTTTGCGTTGTTCACCTTTATGCATGTTCCTGCTGTAAAGTTCAGGGTAAGGAGGCAGTAACTTGTTTACAGCCTGGCTTCCCTGGAGTTACATCGTTCCTTGTTGTGTCAGGTGCATTTTCATACTTCTATTCTGACAAGTATGTGTAGGTTAACAGCCTCAAGTTAGTGTAATGCTTCCCAAAGACTGTGTAGCTAGACATAATGACCAGCTGTAGAAGAGTTTAGGTAAATGTTAGAAGATAAGCAAAGTTCAGTTTGAGCAAGCTATCGGTAGTAGCTGGGAGATAGTCACCAGTAGTAAAAGGTGTGGGGAGAAGCGTTAAGAAGTGGGAAAGCTCAAGTCTGACTCTTAGAGCTGTGAATCTTTAGCTGTAAAAAAAGACCTGATATTGCAGAGGCCAGGAAGAATCTTCAAATAGGTGTTATCTGCACAGGATTCTTTATGTACCTGAAATGGTGGTTCTGTTGATAGAGTTGGGTTATGCTGAGAATACCTGATTTACCTTTACAGCCGAGACAAAGCAGCTGTGTTACAGAACAGCCTGTGCTTCTCAGACTCTAGGCTAGAACAAATATGTTCTCATTTTCACAGTACAGGTTGCTTTTCAGAATTTTCATTTTAAGTATTATGAAACCTACAGTGAGAGGAAAAAAACCACCCTAGGATATTGTGGTGTACTTAGCTGTTTGTGGTGTTCAGGTTTAAGCCCTGATTCTGCTGCTAGTTGGTTAAATTATTAAAAAGTTACTGCCTTTAATAAAGACAGGTTTGATTCTTTATATAATTGAGAATATAACATTCATACTGAGGATTCTGTAGAAGAACATGCAACATTTATGTGGATAATTAAAGAATTCATCATGATTCATGACACTTCTACGAACAGCAGGCAATTTCATTGGTTAGACTAAGATATTCCTAGGCTGCAAGAGTAGTTATTGGGGTTTTGCCAATTTTGACTAGATTTGGAGAGCTCTGAGGAACAAAATCATGAATCCCTGTTTTAATGGAATCCATTGTGTGGCTTGAAGCTGTCAGAATTATGATGAATTGTATGCACAAGAGGAGTTAGTGATTCACTGCCAATGCATTACAGAATGTTATATTGATTCTAGTGCTGGCATATAGATTCTATAAAACTTCACAGTAGGTATGGAAATCTACATTGCAAATGAAGATTTAATAGCTGTTATGCAGAAATCATAAGTGAATTAAAGTGCTTTTAGGTTTTAAATCTCAATTGACTTCTGCTTTTTCCAAGCCAGAGTTCATGCTGTCTAGCACTCTAAAATACCAATTAATGTTTCCCCTTTATTACAGTTGGTTCATATCCATTATTAACTTTCCAAATATTTCTTAAGTGATCTCTCTTGAATACCTGTGGCTTTGGGAAGGAAAGAAATCTGAAATTACTAGATGAAGCAAAAGCACACAGTTAGATACCCACCCAAAGACAACATTTTCTAATAACTACAAAACTTTAAAGAACAAGGCTTCTCTATATTTTTGTAACCATGTTGACACATTTGTGGCTTCTTGAAACAATCAGATACAGCTTTACGGCGAATTATTGATTTCACAGCACAAAAAAAGATGCTGAAGGAGAGAATAACTTTTTTTTGTTTTTAAAGGAGTGGGGGTTTTGTTTATTTGTAGACACCCTTTCAACTATAGGGAAAAACTCTTGCTTAAAGATAAATACTGATAAAGAGGACAAGTTAGGAGTGTGAGATCTGAGGTTTTACGGCAGGGAAAGAAGTTGTTTTCACACTTGGCTAAAAATGAAGTGACTGATGTTTAGCAAGCACTGGTTCCATTCCATGCTCTTTTGTAGACTTTGTCATTAGCAGCATCTCATCAGGTCTGTATGACACTGGTTATATCACAGAAAGATGCCATTCTGCAGCACCCAGTGAGAGTAATGTGGGATTAGTTCTATGCCCATATTTTGAATGGGCTGAAGTTTTGCTACGGCAGCAGCCCTCCCTTTGCAGGAGTGCCATGCAACAAACTCCATAGTCTTAAAGAACCACAAATGGAACACAAATGGGTATTGGGTCTGTGAGACATCCCTTGTATGGCTTTAAAGACTATGTGATTTTTCCTACACCTTTATCTATTAAACACAGGTAGGACCCTTAATTGGTTTCTTACATTTCATGTTTAGAGGTTAAACTTAGAGGTGCAGAACCTTGCTGCTCACACAGAGCAGTGGGGCTTTAATCTGAGGCATCTGCTTAGATAATATGACTGATAAACAGAGGTTTTGGTGGGCCAACTTGAAGAGGCCAGTAGGACACAAGGACCACTTTCTAAGGTTTGCAGAATAGCACCTGATGTGTCTTTGTAAATGCACATTTTTCTATCTCTGTTTTAACACCAGATAAACTTTATTCCAGTGAGTATAAAAATGTACTACCTCACATTCCTGAAGTTTTGTTCTAGGATATGTGCATGCTACTAACAGAGGACTACTTACTATTTTTAAGTTAATGCCAAAGAACTTCATTATGTGCCTGTTTCTCTTTCTACCTTGTCACTCTTTTAACAACAGAAGTCCTCTAATTGCATGTGTTTATAGACTGAATCTTTTAGTCAATAAATGTTTTTATTGACTTGCAGGGAGTTCAATATTTGGTTAACATTAAAATAGCTGGCTTATGGGAGAGCTCCAAGAAGTCACTGAGCCCTATAAATGAGTAGATAAATGTTTGCGAGCTCTGAAGTGCTAACAGAAAAATACAGTGAGAGGTTTAGTCAGCCATGTCTTGACTCTCCTTTTGCCCCTCGTCTAAGTCATCTCTATATCCTGCTTTTTTTTCTAAAGGATAAGGATTTTCAATTCTGTATTTTTCTTAACTCTTTGAAGTAAGTGAGTTTGTGTGACTATTTATGGTAGTTTGAGCATTAGGTTATAAAGATATTGGTCTGAGTCACTTTGGGAAGCAATAGCTACAGCATGAACTCTCTCAAATGAGACTATTCTGTGGGGATAGCAATGATCTAGGAGTTAAGTTAGGGCAAACTATTGAAGCAACTGTTCCACTGGACAGCAGTGAAAACATTACCGGTCCCTTCCTGTAGAGCGTGGTATATCCAGAAAGCACAAGAAACCAAACTAAAATGTCCAGTGTTATGCTAGTGAACTTTCTAGATTAAATCAAACTGAGATAAATGACTGGTCAAGAAACAGCTTAGAAAAACATAGGAAATTTGGAAAATAAAATGGACAGCAGCATGTAAAAAGGAGTGTTGAGCTTTCTGAGCAACTTGAATGACATTTTACTGGTTTTATATGGAGCACAACTTGCACTGAAGTCAAGGCCTATGTTAGTTCTGTATTTCATTCTTTCAATAGACTGACTGTAAGTATGAGTGAAGAAAGCAGGTTTACCCGCTTTGCACTACTAACCTGCATTATGGAGAGAGAACCGTGTAAAAGCAACAACTGGTTTTGTCTTAGTTTGACTTGGCCTGTGTCAGGATGCAAGATGCATACTTAAGGATGTGCATCTTTATAAAACCTAATTTGAAACTTAATCTAATGGTAATTCAATTTAGAGATGCCAGTTCTTTAAATTCTACAACTGGAAGGGTATCTTGGCTGGACTTTAGGTCAAAGTAAACATTCAAAATTAAAATCCTTCCATAATGCATACATGATTTTAGTAACATCAAGAACATTAGTATTTTAACGGGGATGCATAAATACCAAAACAAGGCATCAAAAATTAAAGCTACGTTTACAGTAGCACTGCAAAACAAAGTTGTATCAGTGTTAATCCTGGCTTAGATTACAAATTTAATTTTAAACATTTTCCTAAATTTTTGTCATTAAATAAAAAAAACAGAACTAGTGCTCTGAATTGCAAGTGGTAATAGGGATATTAGTGACGAGGTTACATCATTTTAGATGCCTTGATGTGCAGAGACTGAACATCAGAGATTGTAAGTGACAGCAATTGTGAATAAATGATGGGCATGTACATTTTTAAACCGTATAAAAATTAGGATTAAAAAATGTGCTGTCTTCTCTGTGCAAGTGCAACAGGAAAGCATTGAAGGAGGTGGGTTTTGATGTAAGAAGATAATACTGAGACTTTGTGACATGGATATTTAACCTTTATTTGGCCCACTTGCTGTGAACAAGACTAGTCAGGTTCTGTCCTGTGCCCACCATGTGCCTATATTGACAGCAAAGTAACTGTAAAATGTGCTTGGATTTATTTTCTGAAAAGTAGGTTTTCATGTCTCATTGTAATTCTGAACACTGAATTTTGTCAGCATTGTTCCTCCACTATGGCCACTAGAACTCAATACTGGAAAAAAAGATGAACATTTGAAAATTTTGTCACTTCAATATCCCAGGATAGCAATGAAGCCTTTCCACTTTTAAAAGATTTTTAATATGACTTTCCAGAATGTGTCTGGCATTTGTTGTTATAGGCAACAGTGCTGTACAACTATATTGGTGTACTTAGCACAGTATCTTCAAAGCTCAACTTAATACAATTTACCATGAAACAGTAAGTTCTAACTAATGTACCATATTTTGTAGGTTACTTCTGAACAAATCAATGTTTACTGTTAAGGTACAACTTATTTCATGCATGCTTTGTGTATTTTCCCACTTACTGCTCAAAACAAGAACACTTCAAATTGATTTTGTTACTGCCTGTAACCATGGGGAAATAACCTGAGCCAGGACCATTCTATACAAGCAGTTATGGAAGACTCAGTTGTTGCCTTTCTACATTAGACATTCCTGAATTTCCAACTTGTACTTTCTGCTAGAAAACACATTCAGAGTTCACTGAGTCATTGGGAAGATATGTGGGGCTTAAGTATTACGCCCTTAAAACCCAGTTCTTGTATGTCTTAAGCATGCTTCACTTAGAGATGAAAGTGTTTTCCTTGAATGTCATAGATCAGGTATTTGATTTCAATTCCTGCAAAATCACCCAATGCATTCTGAATCTAGGCCACTGTTACTTGGTAAAGTATTGATAGGCCACGTTCAGCAGTTAGCACTTAAATAGCAGAGTTCAACTAATCTGAAAATCCTATGTAGGCTTTTGGATGTTCTTAATGAGGATTTGTTTTCCTCTAGGGATTTGCTGTGCTGATAAAATAGTACTATTTGTCAGCCATGGGTTGTATTTTGAATTCTCTGCCAGGGGCCTTTTTTGCTAAATCTCTGGAATGAAACAGCTGAAGAAAATAACCTGGGTTCTAGATCTTATTTTTAAAAGGTATTGAGGTACCTGATTCCCGCTGATAATCAGGTCCAAATGCCTATAACAATGTTATTTTCTAACCGTAACTCTAGTTATTTTATACTTCAGTCTTTTGACTTGATGGCATCGGATGCCATCAAAGTGTGGAGCAAGGTTTCCTGCCTCGCTCCTTTACCTTCGTACTTCGTTGGTAAAAATGGAGACTTGCCAGCTAGAAAGACATGCCTTAGATCTGCTCCCAGCAGAAAGTCTTCTGTTAGTGGAGTGGCTTTTGGGGGGAAGGAGGTTCTTTAGATGTTATAGGTTAAAGCAGCTGTTGATGGTTCTTGCAGAATCCATATTCAAATAACAAAGATTTTAATAAACTTAACTTCATGGAATTCTCCCAGTTCTCCAAAGAATAAACTTTGTATAGCCAAGAATCTTATATACACTCAGGCTTCTCTTACAATTAACCAACAAAATAGCTGCCTGAGTCTAAGCAGAGAATATTGCTTTTCAGGTGGCTGGGGTGGTGTCACAGACAATGAACAGGATAACTGAGAACAGGGCTTAAAAAGAAAATTGTCATGTAACAAGCCACTGTACCAAGAGTGGTCACACTCTGTGCTTGAAATAAGGATTTCATTTAAACTTAATGAGTTTCTTGCATGGTAGTTAAAACTAAATTGATTAGAAATATGTTTTGGTTTAACAACTCCGCTCCAAGCGAAGCGTTTATTACCTAGCTGTTCAAGTCATTGTTTTCTCAATCAATTGATACTTCATGTTCCGTAATAAAAATGGATGTAATGTAAATGCAGAATCCATCCTACTTAAAACTCAAAATTAAATGCTTTCCAGAAATGTTTATCAGAACTTTCCACTGTGGCTTGTGGCTAATTTGATCAAATGGAAAGATTTTTCTTCTCTTACCTGTGTCTGCAGCAGATTAAGATTGTAGGAGGGATATGTTGTTTAATTAACCCTGTAATTCTTACATCTGGCTTAATTAGCATCTCAATTAGGATTTCTTGTGTATTATATAGTTGATGCTGTAGTCTATTCTACACAATTTATTCCTCTGCAGCTAAGATATTTCTGCTTGCTTAAGTGGTTTTATTGTTTTAATATGAAAGTATTAAATTTTTCCACTGCCTTAAATACATGGACTAGTTACATAACACTTCACCTGATAAACAGCATATCTGAGTAATTCAGAGAATGAACAAGATCCTGATTGCCCTGGGCATGTATCTGAACAAGCTTGGAATCCTGACTTGATCACCAGAGACATTACAGGTGGATGAGTCCCAGATCCAGTTGCAGCTGGTAGGATTTAAATGTGCCCATTTTTTTTTCTTTATTTGGATGCCCTACTCTGGATACATTCAGCCATTCACACTGCAATCTGTACTTAATCATGAGTTATCAATTACGATATGCAGAGAATTTGACTGGAAAATGGCTGGATTCTTCAGAAA
>JAVSBS010013006.1:0-47999 GCA_033124195.1 Coracias cyanogaster | reverse complement strand
GAATCACAGAATCATTATGGTTGGAAAGGACCTCCAGGGTCATCAAGTCCAACCTTTCTCCTAGCACCTCTCTAACCGAAACAATTTGAAAACCTCTGCATTGTGAATGTAGGATCCAAGCACGTTAAACTATTGCTATTAGTTGGATGGCTGTAAAGAATGTGATTGTTCACTGAAATGCAGAAAGCCACCAGGTTTTTCTGGGGTGTGCAGTACTTGATTAGGGTAGGGTCTTGTGAAATCTGGTTTGTTCTGTTACTTATGGCAGCCAGATCAATATATCTGTAGAAATTAAGGCTCTTGCTCCTCCTTTTTGGAAGAAGAGTCTTTTTAACGTATAGTAGTAAGTTGTTAAAAGTCCAAATTCAAAACTGAGTGATATGCAGTGTCCCTGTAGGAATTCTGCAGCAAATAATGAAGTCCACATGTTAGATTAGTGCCTCTGAGAGATATGCAAGAATTGTTTTGGGAGAAGGATTTGAATGCTGAGTGGGGCTGTTCGGGTTTTTGTGATCGGCTCCTTACCTAGAATGACCTAACACAAATCCCCTTCTATCAGTTTAACATTTGGGTTCAGGCACAACATGCTGAGCAATCACAAGAGACTGCAATTCATCTAGATCTGAAAAAGGAGACAGACTTTAATGCTGAGGGAAATGAAGGTGTTATTGACTAATGGAAATTCGGGGCAGGGCTGTTACACTACAGGAATGCCAGCTTGGTTACAAGGTCTGTGGTTGGGTTCTTCTTGCAGTATCCTTCCCATGCAGCATTGAGCCGGTATTTATTCTGGAGTTTTAGATGCTCTTTTTGCTACCTACGTCCTAAAGCTGAGGCACTTGCAGCTAGCCATCGACTTCAATTAAAAACATTTAAAGCAGTCTGTATGAGAGGCCTAAACTTGTTTTCTATGGTATCTTACTAGCTATGCTGCCGACTTTCCAGAAGCAGAGTATTTTGCCTGGGAATAGCTTGGTTCACAGGAGAACTGAAAGAGTGTTTTCTTCACAAGCTTTTCCTGATTTAGGAGTGCAGTTTGGAAACTTTTTACTAGACTTGTATGCTGAGAAATTTCCATCCCAAAGACAACCCTGTCATGCTGTTGTCCTTTCTAAAACCAATCTGTTTCTGAAGACTAGTAGCAGATACCAGAGCTTTGCAAACATCTTTTTTAATAGAGAAATTTGTCCTGTAAGGTGTTAGTATTCTAATTTATTCTAGACTAGTCCAACTGTATACATGTTAAGAATTTTGACCCAGAAACAATAGATCATGAAAACTGCTTTGGCTTGGTTTAGAGCAGTGGAATCTGTTAGTAAATTTTCCGAAATCTCCTTGGAACCCATGTCAGGAAAAAAATCCAAATAGCTTTTATTCGAGCTATGCTTAAATTTTGCTGTATGCATAAACTGATTCTCACTACTATAATGTATTGTGCTGATATAGGGTATGTATGAATAAAGTGCTTAATTCAAAGAACTTTTAAATCAAATGCTTATTATGGCTCTGATAAGTACCTTTTAAAGGTACCAGCCCACACAACTTGCAATCTCTAGCTCTTTGTAAGTAGATACTAAAAAAGGTAGTAATTACAATGTTAAGCACAAGCTGAGAAATGTGGCCTTTAATCTTTTTTCATTCCAAGAATGTGTCTATTTCAAGTCAAACTTAACTGTGATTAACAGTTTCCCTGTTCATCACACGGAGAAGCCTTTATCACAGAGGCTGTGAAAACAGCTTATGAATTATTCCACAAGCAGAAGGGCTGTTTTCAGAGCATACTTCAGAATCAGGAAGGCCAAATCTGTGTTCTGGGTTTCCAGCCATGAGAAGACACAATTGTGATTTGCGTTAGTAGTTTGCAGTACAGGATTTCATGTGTATAGAGGTCCGTGACTAGGAGACTCTACAGTCCGTTCGTAGGAGTTTACCATGAGTGTATATTTTTCAAACCACAAACTTTCAGACTGACTAAATTGAGCTCAGTGTATTGGCATCCAGCAACAGAGATTTTTCTTTTGTCTTGCTGATGCTGCACATACTAAAAGCCCACAACAAACAAATAACAAAAAACCAACTATGCTAAGATACTGAGAAGTCTAAAACAGTGCTGATATGCAGTTAAAATTTTCCTTGTATCTGTGAAAACTGCCCTTTCCTAATGTATTATCTATAATGAACACATGAACTCTGGATGATATCAGACCAATTAAGAAGCAATTTGATCAAAGTATTGTCTAGGAAACCACACACTGTTCGCCTTAACCACTGGAATGAAATAAGATAGCAGACAATTATTCAACACAGGTATTTTATCTGCTATTCTGTAACTGATCAAAACCAAGCTGTGAAGCATGGAAAAACTGAAATTAGTCTATTGTACAGGAAATCTGAAAGTAGATGTGCATGTGTGTGTATGCTCAGCACTACTGATGTACTTACTGTTCCTGAGGCCGACAGAATTGCTTATTACTGCTGAGACTTCCTGTTGTGAACAATTAAAGATAAGGTCTTTGCCAAAAGGTAACTGTTTGAACTGAGTTTTCCATATTTGAGCATCTGCTTGATTCTGGAGCTGTTTTTATTTGAGGCTAAACTTGAGAAACTTACTGTTCTTAGTGTAGTGCAGAGGAAGGGAAAGAGGTGCAAGTGATGAAAGGACAGAAGAGGATGGCGAGCAGGGAGAAAGCCAACACTTAGTGTCTAGCCTAAGTCATAGAACTGCTCATCCAGACTGGAGAGCAAGCTGTGGATCCAAAACATGACATATCTATTCTGATTTCTGCACCTTAGTTCTGGTTGAGGTTGTGTATGTGTGTTCAAGGGGGTCACAAAGCCACCTGAAATAGAGCTAAATGTTCCTGCCAATGTGAGGGAATCCCAGATGGTGAACAGCTGGCTGTAATGGTGCCCTGGGTTTTACTTCCTATTCAGAAAGATGCTAGAGGGTTGTTACCAGCTGTTGTCATGGGGAGCAGCTGACAAAGTGTTTTTTGACCTGTATTTCTAGTTTTTCTCTTAATAGGGCTTAGTTGGATGCAAGGATCAGGTTAAACTCCTCTCTCAGCATTCTCAGCGTGACTATGAATCACAATATATTCCATTCATTACAGAACGAGAAAATGTGCATTGGTGGTTTCTAATATAGAAGGTACTATGCCAGAGCCTTAGCAGGGATAAATGGCTGTGGTATGAGTGAGTCAGGTTACATCAGCGTATGTATGTCAGCTGAACTGGCTCAAGTAGAAAAGCCACAGTGAAGGATAGTGGGATACAGCTTGAATATTTCTGAATAAAGTGGTCTTTTGCACACTGGTTCACCATGGTTTTGGTGTAGTTGCAATGGAGTAGCCAAGGCTGTTGTAAGTTACTAGTATAATTAGTTCCTCTGTCTGCTTGGGAGTCAGACTATGGTGATAAATGATTCCCTTAAGTAGATGGAGCGTAAAATCCATTATGATGAGCCAAAAGAAATTACTTTGTGCCTGAAGCTTGAATTAGAAAAGCAGCTTTTTGGGGGAGAGCTCCTGTAAGGCAGTGGTGCTGCCAAACCACAGGCTTATTGTATTTGCCTGAATATCTGGGAAGATAAGAAGGCATAATGCTTTGTAAGGCAATACTGGCTACTGTGAGTTCTGGAGAGACACGAACTTTTGAAGAGTAAAAGAGGATAACTAAAAAAGGCTGATAAATTTTGTTAAATAGTTTAACAGTTGCATTCTGCAGGATTTGGTAGCCTTTATATTTATCATTTTTTTACAAAGCTGAAGTAAACATATTATAAAAAGCATGGACAGCACAATGGTGAAGTACAGAAATAAGACAGCATAGCTGGAATGAGAATCGTCACCAAAATCTGACCCTGTGCAAAGCCTGCCCAGAAGGAAATAAGCTGTAATTACTGTTACATTGCAGAGTGTTGCATTATATAAAGCGGTAGGTAGAACTGACTGTCATGATTTTGCATATCTTCATATCTTGTTTCCAATATGAGATTGGTCATTCAGATGAGACAGCATAAAATGGCAGTTTAGATCTCTACGGGGTGAGGAGTTGCCTTCCTGAGCGTTACTTTAAACACAGAACTTTCTCAGAGTGTAAAATGAAAGGGGAATATACCAGGAACAGAGTTACTTACTAAGAATAAGAGTGAAATATCCACAAATCTGGTCATATTACCAGGGTGGGAAAGGAAGTGAAACAGATCTGTAAATCTTTTGGTTTTCCTTTCTTTTCACTGTGTAAGCCCCATGATTGCTGCATAGTCAGCATTTTTAAAGGAACCAGACAAGGTGGTTGGTGTTAGGGGTTAGATATTTTAAGTATTACCAAGGAAAGCTTTGATCTGTTGAGAATTGTTTTGTACTACACTGGGAGTTGTAGAAAGATTCATGATGAATCCTGGGTTGAAGCTAAATATACGTGCATGATGTAAGCATCTCCCTTGACCACTTCTTAATCCCTTTCTTAATTAAAATGATACAATATCTTAGCACCTGGTTGGTAACTGTGCAGTCTAAAATGACAGTCAGTCAGGATTCTGGCAATGGCAATGAGCTATTCAGGCATGCCAAACTACTGCTTAATGGATATACGTAGGATGGCTTAGATCCACTGGGATTTTTGTCTCCTATAGCTTGTGCTGCCATAGCTTTCTGAATACAAATGTGTAAAAAGGCTTTGGATTAAAAAAGCGCAGACTTTAACAGGGCTACATGCTATTCAATTTTGAAGCAAGTGTAGGTGACTCCACAAGGTACAGAACTAATGAATTGGCCAAGCTTTGCTTGCGCAACCCACTGTGATATCAGATAGATCATTCAAGTTTGTCGTTATATCAGCGTAAATGAGAGGAGAATTGCCACTTTTGCAAGTAATACTTACCTAGGAATGAGCATCACTCAATAAAATCTGAGAGCTAAAACATTATCCTGCAATGTAACTGTTGAGAGAATCGGTTTTCTATGAAGACGGATGTTTGGTATCTTGAATAAAATATAAACCTATTTACTAGAAAAAAATTCAAGGTAGAATAATTTAAAAGCTTTAATATTATTGGGAATAGAAGCAAAGTCCTCTAATAGCAAAACTTCATAGCAAAGGAGCTTCCTTGTTTTTAATTTTGAGAAGTTAGGTATGTGTCATACTCAAAGCTCTTTATTTGGTATTTTTAGATATAAGTTAAATTCTGAAGATCATTAACCTTTGGAGATATTGCAGATTATTTTTACACCTGTTAAAGTATTTCAAAATATTCCATATGTCTGGGTAACACCAGTAGGCTTTCATTTATTTTAAACTGGATATTACACTTAAGTCTTCCAATAAGCTTTAATTCTAAAAGCAAAACTAATGGAAGAGACCTGCACAAACAAATTGATTTTCTTTCCTTGGCTGTTTTTTTTTAGTTCAGTGGAGAAGAGGCTTTTTTGTGCGTCAGATTCTGGGATGAATTCTAATGATTATCATATATATTGAAGAAATGTAAAAGCTCTGATCAAGCTTCACTGTGATATTTAGGTAGCCAAAGGAAACCATAAAATACCCTAAGTATGGACACAAGTTCTTCTCCACCGACCCCTTTTCATCCAATATTATGCAAAGTTAGAAGAAGGAACAAGAACAGAGAGAAGGGAATTGGAGTTTTGAAAGCGTGATGGAGCAGCGAGTGTTGCTGGAGTTTTGCTTTAAGTCAGATTTGGCAGTGGAAATGAGTCCCAAAAATGTTCTAATTTAAAGCGAAACATTTGCCTATCTGTGCAAGCTTCGTTTCAAAAAGCAATCCCATATGATGCATGCAATTTGGAAGTTGATCTTTCTGATGAGGACTGTGAGTGTGTCCAGCCTCAGGCTAGTTTCATAACAACTGAAACAAAATGGACACGTCACTTGTGTTCAGAATTAATTCCCTGTCTGCCCTGTTCTATAGCTGTGTCATACTCAGTCTGAAAAAGTCTTACCTCTTCTTGCCTAGAAAAACTGTTTTGGGGCTCTGTTCTGTTTAACTTAGTTTGAATGGACAATGTAGAAGAGGTGCTATCAGTACTTCGAGGCAGGAAAGTATGTAAACTATTTAGTGGAGGCTCTCTTACCCCATGAGTAGGCAGTACTGAATAGTACAGCCCCAGTTTTAACTATGGCCTCTGCTGTCGGAACTTAGATTTATCAGAATTTACCTGTTAGTGTCATGTTCACAGCTGATTTCCACTTGTCCTGTAGCAGCAATAGGGTAGTATCAGCACTTAGCCTCATGCTAGTATCAGTCTTAGAATACTTGAGTAAGACATGACACATCACTTGCAGGTTTTGTTCTTGATTGTTTTTGGCATATTGACATGAGCAGACCCCTGTTCAGGAAAGTAGTTATAGACCTGTCCAGCTAGAAGTGGGCAAATAAGTGTTAATGGAGATACTGAAAACATCTCTAAAATACCTTCCTGAATTCGAATGTTAAACAACCCTGCTTACAATGTGAAAGGTATATTTAGGGAACAGTGAAACAGGTAGCTGTGTACCTGTTTACTCTAACGGATGTTAAAGTGAATTATTCTAGTACTGTTAATGATATAGTCAGTTCTGGTGTATAGACTGAAGTAAAATGTAATATCATCTGGATACATATTTCCAAAATACTAGGGATATAGCTAAACAGAACAGATACATATTTGTCACAGTCTACTTGCGTTTTTCTTAGTGTATCTTTAAATGCTAGGTGCACACTGTGTGCAACTATTGCCACAATACTTCATCCTTAAAAGCAATAATAAAGCAAGGGGTTAAATTAAGTGACGTGTCAGCATACATATTCTATGCATTCATTTTAGATTACGGTTGAATTTTCAGAAATTAAGTTTATTGCCTACTAAATAGTCTTGGTGGACAAACAGCCAAAATTTGAAGTATCAGCTGCTTTGACATTTGTGCTGGCACAAAATCCCAATTATTTAGATCTAGTGTTACAGCTATGACTGAGTAGTATTCCCTTAAAGGAAATTCTGGAAATGGATTTTATTAAACAGTTGAGATTTCATTTTTGCAATGGGATACCTAAGTGAAGACCTATGAGCTTGAGTTTAATAAATATATGTATTAGTATAACACTCTCTGTTCTAGACCTTTGAACATAAATGCACCAAGTTTTTGCACTGTTCACTATGTCAGTTCAGCTGATTGACCTTCAAAAACACCACAATAAAACAAGCATGGCTGAGCACTTTTCATGTGCTGTGGATTTCAGTTGTGATACTGGTTCTTGACTAACAAACTGCAACAACTTTGAGTTGCATTCCATTCCCCTACAATTTTTTTTAATTTTTTGGAATGTAAGTTTCTTGACTGTGTCCCAAAAGTGCAGTGGTTATTGGACATGATTGAAATTACTGAATGAATAGTCATTGCCAGGTTTTTCAGCTTTCTGGATCTCCTGCTACGTCAGCGTGTTGTACTGTTTCAGAGAAATCTTGCATGACAGTGAATCTGTCCCACAAGGTTAGAAGTGTATCCAACTTGAGCTCTGTCAGAGCCACAGTCAAGCATTTCTACCATATTTTTTACCAACCTGCATCCTGACTCTTACAACCGCTTTGAAAATGGAGCTGTGTTCTCTTCCATCAGTATATAGCTGAAAGGCATAAAAATGCCTTTGCAGGCCTTTACTGATTCCTGTGGCCTTGGAACAGAGCTGATCTGCAGTGGCCGTTATGTCACTGGTCTAGGGCTCTTTGGAGTGATGCACCAGTTGTCTGAAGCACAAAGAGTCATCACAGATAATTAACGCTGCCTGCATCACCTTGTGCAGCAATGTCTTTAAGAGACTCTGTTCTGTGCCAGTTTACATGGGTTTAGAGCTGCTTCTTAACAGTAGGTTATCTGAGTTGTTGCCTGCTCTCTGTGCTCATTTTTACTGTTGTTGTAGTATGGATATCAAGCTGTAGAGGTACAGGAGAATTAGTTGGAATTTGTAAGATGTGTAGTTTTGTCCTTAACCTGTTCATGTGTGGTGTATGTTGTTGGTATAGGTTACTTTCAGTGCATCTCCTAAAATTTGTGTGATTAAGAGGCTAGAGTCAAGTCCTGATAGCTGCTCTCTGTGAAGACAAAAAAAGTGTATTCAAATCTGTACCAGCTTTGCTTTGACTTGCCTGAAGACCTGCAACAATTTGATCTTTGTGCTGTGTACATTTGGTCATGCCTGTAACTAGATATACAGTGGCTAAGCTTGGAAGGAGGTAGGGAAAAGTGCTAGGGAAGCCAAACTCCTCAGCATTCCCCTTGTAAATTAATCTTGAAACAATGTTGCTCCACCATCTGCCAAAGTCCTGGATGGAGATTTAATATCTTCTCAAAGGGATACAGATTTCATAGGAGCTACATAGCTGAACCACCCATTAGCTTTGAAATAATCAACTTCTTTTCCAGGAATTACATGGTTCCTTGATCATGCAAAGTAAGTAGATATTCCTCTCCCCATCCTGCTCCTCCAGTTCAGCTTGAATTGTACCAGTGTGTATCCACAGTTTTAGAACCAAACTACAAGGAAACAGAGCCCTGTTCTCTGTGTGAAGTGCTTTTGGCCAGACGTTTGTGAATGTTATCTTGGGATCTATGAAACACATTTTGATCAGCAGTTTGCTAAAAACATGAATTATGAATTTACTCATTTCTGTAAGTGTTCATAGCAGAGCATATTTAAACAATGATTCTTATCCAGGAATGGGCAACAGTAGTTTCACTGGAGCAGCAGGAGATTCTCAGGCAGCAAAAGTACAGCTTTTTTAACATAGTCTTTCATTATGGTGTGAACTTCTGAGTATCTTTGAAGTGATAAAGATTTCTATAATAGTGTAAAACCCAAAATGTTCATTTCTGGAGGTGACAGGGCTGCTGAGTGTGAATTCAACAACAGTGTAAGCAGTTTGGAAAAATCTGGTTATTGTTACAGACTTTCTCCTGAAACATTCCTCGTTACTACTTCTATAGAATTGAGCTCTTTGGCAGTCTGAGAGGATACCTACCTGAAAGTGCTTAAGGTTAATAAAAATCTGGCTACTAAACTAAATAGGATACATTCTCACTAGAGCCTGGTGGAATTTATCAATCACCAATTGCATGGCACAGAAGTCACAGATTATTTGGCTTTGGGCCTTTGTTTTTGCAGCTTTTTTGTGGATTCCTGTCCAGTGAATGAACTTTAAAGTTTGTGTTATTTCAAGTTCCTGAATCCAGCCAGCAGTATTTACAGTAACTCAATAAGAAAGAAAATACCACTATTAATCATTCTTGTAAAAACAGCTTTCTGAATGTTTTGTCCATTTCTTGTCTAAAAGCCAGAGTTGCCCTTGCTACAACAGCAATTTAATCTTGTCATTCTTAATTTTTATTTTTGTCTTAGTTTATAAGATTATCTCATCTTTGTGGATGACTTTGGTTTGCTAGATTGTTCTAGATCATGCTGTGAGCAATACTTACACCCTCTTTTCTCTAGAGCTAGAGCATAACTTTGAGAGGGTTGAAATGCTCTGTTTTCAGCAGAATTCTGAAGGAAGAAAACAGAGTTGTCTAGTTTGAGATCCTGTCTGCTTGAAAAAAAAGTCAACTAGCAGGCTACAATAATTATCACTGTAAAATTCAAGTATTTTCTGAATTAGATGGTTACCAACTGGACCACATGGCAATAATTCAACTGTGTACATCTCGTCAGAGCTCTTCTTCCCAAGAAGACAGGTTTCTGCTATATCCCTAAGTCTTCTGGAAATGATTGTGTTTAGGGGCAGCTATAAAACCAACCTCCTCCATGTACTGCAAGCAGATTGAATTGTGAACCTGCTTGGTATTGAATGGATATGTGGTCTTAGAATTTCTAAAGTATTAATCAAGGTGTTTAAACTTCTCTTCTTCCTGCTGAATAAAATTAGAAACTTGCTATTTTATTAATAAGTTCAGCTTTCACTTATTTCTGCACTGTAATGAATAGACTGGGTAGAAGTAACTATTCTTCACTTGAACTGTGTGGATTATTTACTGTTTGGAAGTGATGGAGATCTGCCATAGAAACTCAAGATATATATTTTTGTTAATTACTAACTTAAAATCTCTTAAAGGGAAAATGCATGCTAACAAATTGGCTGGCCAGCATTAGTGTCTGCTCAAACTGTGCATATAGCATATTCTGAAAAGCTGTTGCCACTTGGGAGCTCTAACAGTGTTCCTATTGTGTTCTGCTCAGATATAGAATTTCTCTCCATTCCCAGGCTTTGTGCTGAAGGGCTGAGCAGGAAAGGTCGTGCAGCTGTGAAAGGGACAGCAGCCAAATTTCATTCTGTGTCTGAGCTGATTAAACTGCTGCTGCCTTCAGAGTACTCATCCCCTGGCTCCGAGACCTATTTGTTCAAGCGGTGGTTTCTGGAGACCTTTAAAGGCCTTTTGGTTGTATACATGGAAGAGAAGTATTAGGAAAGTAATGTATCAGAAGAGCTGGAAGCTAACCCGCTTGGAGTAAGCCTTCTTTGGCCCTGCCAGTTTTCCACAAAGCCACAGCAAAGTATGAAGCTGCTCTTTGGTAGTCTGTGGTGTAGGCCATTGCAGGAAGAGATCCTTTGTATAACTTTTTCTTTAGGAGTAAAAAAAAGGCACCGAACTTGCAATTTTTTTTTTTTTTATTCCTTATGTCTCTGGAATTTGGAGAGAAGGCCAATTTACTGATTGATCTACTGAGATAACATGCCCAGCTTGGTAGTAGTTTCCTCTACATGCAAAGACCTTTTTCCATTTCCTGAACATGAAGGGGTGTCTCTAGCTGGCCTGCAAGCTATAGCTGCAACTGTAGTTGTTATAGTTCAACCCTTTTCCAACGTAGAAACTTGGGGAAGGATATAAACGAGGGAAGAACTTATTCTATCTTTTCAATAGAAACACCTGGAAGAATCTTTCTCTTTTGACGGTGCATAAAAGCTTTTTGTCCTAACTTCCTGAAAGTGGCTCAGTGATGGATATGGTCTTGCAGAAAGTATTAAATGCAGGCATGATGCAATCAATATTAAGGAAGACTGTGGTCTCATCCTTTGTCATGGAGAAAGGAGTTGGTTTTGTGTACACAATGTTGCTGAATGCAGACAAGCTGACAGGCAGGTGGGGACAGCTGCTGGCAGAGCAAAATCTTTTTTACATGTTTTCTTAAACAATGACTGGTAACTCTGGCTAAGAGTTACAAAGCAGTTTGAAAACTGGGCATGTAACCGTTGGAGATCTTCAAAAGAAACATCTTAGCATCATGATTCAACTAGCAAACTTTTCAGAGTGAAACAGAACTAGAAGGTAGCTCTTGGTGCAAACAATACAGCATGGCTGGATAATCATCTGCAGGAGGGAACCGAGGTTTCTTCTAATCCAAGGGCTGGAGTAGACTGTTTTGGCAATAATCCTGAGCAAAGGTGTACAGTAAAAGACCTACATGTAGTAAAATGGATCATACATATTAGTCTTCCTTACATGTCTGCTTGGTTTGTCTTCATGATTCTTTAATATCATGGCTTTAATTCAGCTTGCAATCAGGGAAGGATTTTTTTCCCTGACTAAAGTAGGCAGGTCTTTCCTATAAAGATGCAAGGGGACTAACTTGCTGCACATTCCTATGTAGACCTTGCCCTGTGCAGTGTCCAAACTTGGTGTCTCTTGTTCTCTCCTTGTGATAGAGACTTGGTAGTCTACTGAGGCTTGACTGAATATATTGAATTCCTACACTGAATATAGGCATATGTGGAAGAAACTTACTGACCTGTGCTTCAGCAGGTTATTAGATTTATTGGCTCATGTTGACCTTAAAACCTATGAAACCATCACGTCTTAAATAAAAAATTCTGCATAAAAATACTTTATCTGACACCTGCTACCGCCCTTTCTAGGGGAGCAGGAGTACCTTCCAGAGTACCATTAATAATCATATTACCTTAGGAACTGTTCAGTTTTAGCTCTACAAAAGAAAAATTTGAAATAAGTTTAAGCTTTTATACAGCAGAGCAGCATGTAGGTTTTTTTACTGAATTTTTAATTTCACAGTAGCAAGTAATATTTCGCAAATTTATCACAACCCTGCTGATTTATGTTTATTTCAAAGTGAGATTGGCAAGAAACAATAAAACGGCATTAACTTTTCTGAAGTCCTCGTTGTAAGGGCTCGAATGTAGATAACTCAGAGCTGCAACATATTGTGACTTTGGTCAACTTTATGAACATGTTAACCTAGAAAGGCCCTTGTTCACTGTTGGTATCTGGGAATTGGGCAGGTACAGAAAAATAGCCTAAACCACAAGGACCATGTTCAACAAACTGACTTAGTTATGGCTGTTTTGGGGAGTTTCCAGAGGGTGTCACAGAGAGGTAGGTGGTCTAGAACATGACCTGGTGAAGGAGCATCAGGTCCAACAAATATCTTGCTGTGTTCTTCCATGAATTTCAGTCCTGCTGGAAAGTCTTTCTCTGCACAAAAAGCTGAGCTGTCATAAAGATTCTATCTACATTTTAAATAATGAAAAAGCAGCTTGTTTCTCGTGTAGATCTGCGCTGGCATAAGACAGAAAAAAACCATTGTGCTGATCACTGTTTGGCTCTAAAGCACATAGCACTTTCTTAAAGACTGTAGACAAATAGCTAAGCTTGCCTGAGTTCCTCCTGCCTGTTAAACCAGATTGAAGTTCAGGTGGGTTATGAACCTGTGTGTCAATTTAGTGAGTTATTTTTTTCACTGCCGAGCTTTTTCCCTTCTGAGAAGATAAATGCCTTAAAAGGAGGGAAGAAAAACCTTAGTATTGTACCCCTTGTGGAACAAACTGGGGCAGAAACCTAGTGACAAATTTACACCCCAACCAGCATTAAATCTGTGATGCAACAGTCTTATGTAGGGTCATCTTAAGTATGCTCACTGTTTGTGGTGGCAGGTTTTAGCCAGCAGACCCTGCAAGGCCTCTGCTGATTTGGAACACTCAATTGCAAGTGCCATTGCAACCTGATTTGGCCAATGCGAACAGAGCTGTGCATGCAACCTGCAATCCAGTGAGCAGATGTGCACAGCTGTTTAGCTGACACTTTGCAAATCAGGATTTTATTTCTAAATAGCATGCTGGCAAGAACAAGGCCATGGAAATCTTCCTATTAATAGTTTATGTATTTTTAGAATGTCACCTTAAGAGCTTGGAAATTAGGATTCTGATTTCTCACAAAGGATTGGCTTTGTTAATGTTTAAACCTTCACTTAAATGCACCCAGCTACATGACCATGAAGAATATAGGTAGAAAAAGCCTTATTTAGACAACAAATTGACTTTTAATAAGTAAGCTTGCCTAATGCACTTTAGACTTCCAAAGCAAAGTGTTACCAGCAAAATATATAGACTTGCTTATGACATGTCCAGTTCATTGCAGAGGGCTTCTGTTTCTCCTTGACTTCACTGGAATTGAAAGGCTTCAGTCTCTATAGAAGTTGAAAACCTTGAACAGCGGATTTCATTCATGGCAATAGGGGATATGTAAGTGTCTTGAGGGTTCTGTTGTGAAATCAGTTCTTAACTGAATTTTGTGAATATGTTTTGGAATGAAAGATGGACTATAGGCTTTCAGAAGGTGTTTTTTAAAAAATGCACTTCCTCTAGCTAACAGCATTAGCAGCAATACAGCCACTGGATGACAGGTGTAAGGACTGCTGACAGCCTGGAAGATATTTTAGAAAACTTACTCAAGATATTACTCATAGAAGGGTGAAGCATCATCTTGTCATAGAATACAAAGTTGCAAGGGACTTCAAGAATCATCTGGTCCAACCTTTCTTGGCAAAAGTTGGCCCAGCACCTTGTCCAGATAATCTTAAGTGTCTAATGTTGGGGAATCTTGCAGGAGTAACTTGTACCCATTATCTCTCACCTTCTTCATGTGACTCCTTGTAAAAAGAGAGTCTGTTTTCTTTGCAGCCACCTTTTAAATACTAAACATGGTCTCCCCTAAGCCTTTTCTCAAGGCTGAACAAACAGTTCTCTCAGCTTTTCTTCATCGATCAGGCTTCCCAATCCTTTGACTGTCTTTGTAGCCCTTCTGGGCCCTCTCCAGCCTGTCCACATCTTTTTGCATAGCAGGGACCAAAACTGAACACAGTATTCCAGGTATGGCCTGGCAAGAGCTGAGCAGAGTGGGATAATGGGTTCTTTATCTCTACTGATGATATCTTTGTTGATGCAACCCAGCATTCCATTGGCTTTCTTGCCACAGCAGCACACTGTTAGCTCATGTGAGCTGCTTGTCCACCAGGGACCCTCCGGTCCCTTTCCACAGAGCTGCTTCCTGGCCGGGTAGATCCCAACCTATACTTCACTACTGGATTATGTTTTTCCAGGTACAAGACCTTACGCTGGTCTTTCTTGAACTTCATGAGGTTCTTGTTAGCCTAGTCTTTTCAGCCTATTCAGGTCTTCCTGCAGGGTGGCTCTCCCTTCCAAAGTGTCCAGTTTCCCACTGTTTGGTATCATCAGCAAACTTCATCAGGGTACGCTTGATCCCGTAGTCCAGATGGGGTCATATGAGAGTCACATTTTACATACAGCTTTGGGGTGCCTTATCAAACTGGAGACAGCTAAAAGTCAGGACAACTGGGATACAATCTACATAAAGCAGACTCCATCTGCTGCAGTACCCATCTGTCTAGAGAAGTCTTTACTAGAATTTTCAGAATGAGAGAGATCTGTGTGCCTGACTGGAAAGTTGCCTCCATAACTGTTACCCATAGGACACACTCATGAATAATCAGGAAACTTTGGAAAAGCTGTGCTGATATATAATATGCAAAAAGGTACTGTTAAGTGCTTTTTCAGAAGCGTTATGAGATTATACTAACTGAAGAACTTGTTTGTAAAGCAGCTAGGAAAAGCCTAAATATTTATTATGAACTCATGTTTCTGGAGAACTTGGCTAGGGAGGCCACCCAGACAGAATGAGAACCAAGAGGGCTGAGAAGGACCTCTTCTGATGAGACCAAAACCAAGACACTGGATTATCATATCCTTCTTATATGGGACCTAAGAGAAAAAAATGACCGATATGGCTCTTAAATTCTTCTCCTTCCCTTACACCTGTTGGTTATGTTATATCTTCATATCTGTGTTATAAAAAGTTCTATTTTGGCTTTTTGATGTTTGCATAACAGGACAGAGAAGGCCCGTTAGATTAAAGGGAATGAAAACCATATGGAATGGCTGGTTGCCACTTCACTACATGGCACAGTTCCCAAAAGACAGGAAGATTACCCAAACACATCTACTTGCAAACAAGTGGGTTTACCAGGCAATAAAAATCGAGGGTGGTGTTACTGAGCAAACAGCCTGTGCATAAATATTTTTGGAGTGGTGTTCCATTTGCCTGAAGGTATGGAGAATTATGCATTATGTACAGACTCCATCATAATAAAAAAAGCTTGCATCAGTAGCTTCTGGGCAACTAACTGTGAAGTAAGATCTTTTTTTTTTTTCTATCAAGTAGGGAGTCTTTGGTAGAGAACTATTCCAGGTAAACTTACGCAGTATAATAGCTTATTTGCTCTTTACCTGTGCTTGAGAAGAGGGAAGAGATTGAACATTTGTTTCCTATTTCAATGTAGTGTTGTGCTACACAAGAATTTTCCAGTCTCTTCCTTTCTCCAAAATATCTTTCTACAGAATTAAAAGTAAAGAAAGTAGACTCAAGAAAAGGTATTTAATTTATTTTCAGTCACAATTGGAAGCCTCCAACTCAGTCCTAGCTGGGCTAATGTAGCTGATGTAGGTTGGATCCTGAGATGGTGCAACTCACCCTACTTTGGCAGGATGGACTGAGGTTATATAGCCGAACATTTGAGTTCATCTGTGCTAGGTTTACAGGAAGAAAAATCAATTAACTTTGGGACTAGAAATATTAATGATGGCACTTACCCTTGTGAAGGAGCTATTTTAGATCACTTTTTTAAAGTTCCGTTTCTCAGTTTTTTCAGGTTGAACACAGTGTAGTACCTCTTGCTGGGGAACTGTGAATCTTCCCACTTTTTGTTAATGAAGTATCTAGCCCTGCAGGTTACAAATTCCTGGCAATTAAATTGGATTTTAAAATATCTGTCCTACATGCATATTCTCAGCTTAATTAAATATTTGAAGTTTCTTGCGTTCGAAATAGCAATGCTCTCAGTAACTGCTGGAGAGGGCTACTTGCTGTGTCAGACTGGATCCCAGCAAGTGAGGTTGGCCCTGAAATGTCAGAGTGATGCCAAATAGAAAAGTGAAATTCCTGACTTTTGCAGAATGTACTGAGCTGTTTGTAGGAAGCAAAGGGATATTCTTTGATACAGAATAGAAACTTTCTGTGGGGCCACTAGCTATAAGCTTGGGAAAGCTCTTAGGACCTTTGTGTCTCTTATTTCCACATCTTTGGCCGAAGTTCCTTTATTTCTAATCCAGCTTCCCTACTCTTCCTTTCTCCTGCCGTTTTTGCAGTCATGATGGTGAGGGCCAACCACACAAGAGACCTCTGCAAAGGAGCAGCAACTCACCCTTGCTCTTCAGATGATTGAGAAACTTCCATCTGCCTCACTCACAGCAAGGTTTCAATCGTGTAGAGAGCAGCATGTCATTTCTCTGCTGCCATGGCTATGTGGCTTAATCCCTCTCTGAGAAGGACACTGACCAAGAATGAACAGCCCTATGCCTTTCCCCTCTCTCACTCCTGAATTTAGGAGAGGGACATGCATGTACTGATGGATTTCTGACATAACTGCCTTGACTGGTCCCTGGATAAGAGTTGACTAATTGCAAAAAAAAAAAAAAGAAACAAACCCCAGGACTATAAAGGAGGCCCTTCAGACTGCAGGGACTGTGCAAAAAGCCTGCATTAGGTTTATCAGAATAGGAAGATTCCCTTTGGTTTAGAGCCCCTTCCTTAAGACAAAGAAGCTCTGTGGCCTTCTTGGGGAAAAATAGTGCAGTATTGAGTACTAGAGAAAGACAGTACCAGCTTGGTCTTCAAAACTGCTCAACTTAGTTTTAAAAATAATTCAAGTCAAACAGATTAGAAGGAAAAAAAAAAAAAACAAACCAAGAAAAAACACTATGGAGGGGGAAAAAAAAAAACTAGACAACTTCAAATATACTGTTTAAAGTCTGGCTAAATTTTGTAAGGAAGAGAATACCTCTGCGGTGCAAAGATTTGAGCAAGTTTGTTCTAAGTGTATGTTAAATAGAGAAGTCCCTACTGTGTCACCTGGAAACTTGAAGTGCTGTTGTTGTTATCCTCTCTACTTAGCAGCTGTGTGATAGACCAGCCCACAAAGAATCATCACTCATTGCAGCTATGTACGATCTTAGTGTTTGAGCTACAATGTTTATTACTGCCTGTCAGGGTTAAACCACAAAAGCAGCAAGAAAAGTCACTTTTGCAACAGATTGAGCAGAAGGTAAAAGGCGTACTGACCATGCAGGCAGAGAGAACCACAGACTGTTCTAGAGTGTGTGTTGGTTATGGGAGCATGGGAAAATGTTTCTGTATAGGTCATACTGTTGCTGAAAAACTATACTTTAAATTAGCTGTGTTGGACTGGATGAATGCTATAATGATCAAATAACTGTACTGTCTCTGCTTTGAATGTGGATTTGTGCAGTTTTCATAACTTTTTAATGAAGTTTGTTCCTCCTTGCCTGACCCTATATTGTCAGGTGTAGGAGAAATGCCAGAGTGAGCTTTGAAGGTTAATAGTTAATAGAAAAATGGATTAATGTAGTCCACAAAGACCTCTCTAACATACTGTAAAAACACAGTAAATATCACAAGTTACCCTTATTCAAGGTATAAAAGATTCAAAGCTTTTATATTTTGAATTGTCTACTCTGTTCTCTTGTAGCTGATTAACAATATTGAATTTTTGTAAATCAACAATTTTTGGCAAATGTAGAAGTACAGGTCAAATATAGATTAACATATCAGCCATGAGAAAAAAAATGAAATTTTTTTTAAATATCATTTGTCCCTTATTTTTTCTGCAGGCTATATTTGGTAGTAGTCCAATGCATCTATGTATGGTGAATGATATTTTGACCCAATTTCTTTCTGATTTAGGGACTAATGGTCAGTCCTTTAGGCCCCTGAATTACAGATACTGTTTTATAGTGAAGTAATTAACATGTAAAATTAGAACTGCTTGAATCTCTGCATTTTCTTAAGAGCAGCAAGTAGAAAAATATACCTGATGCTTTAAGTATCAAGGGAGCTGAATTACCAGTCAGCCACACCTACCAAACACTGCTTTTTCAGAAACCACAGAAGGCTCCTACACAACCTTGTAGTGCAACAACTCAACCCAAAATATTACTAAAAAAGCCCTGAGTGTCTTCTAATGTGTGTATCCTCAAAGCAGAGATTTTTTTTTTTTGTTCAGCAATGCCCAGGACATTAAGTGTAACTAACTCAGTGACGTAAATGAACTGCTTTCTTCAGTGTTTGGTCTCCTGTGTACTTTTAGGAAGCTGAACTCCTTATGAGGGACTAATTTGGGGATATATATAAATATATAAACAAAGAAGGAAGATGAAGAGGAGATAAGAGGAGGAGCCTGGAAGTTTGGGAAGATACATGAATGCTCTGCATTGCTCTATGAAAGAAGAGAAAGACAAATATAAGAACATCTTTAGTGGAGTCCTGCTCAAAAGGGTAGAGGATCATAAAAGATTGGAAGCATGAGCTCAATAAGAGGAGCAGGAGTTTTAGTAACTATAGGTTCATGAAGTCAAGAGAACCTTCTGGAGAAAGTACGTAAGCATTGTCTTCAAATATGGTTCTTGAGGTACTTTCAAGAATGAGTATTTCATGTTTTGAAGAAATTTTAAATGAAACTTTACTAACATATCTGCTATGTATTTGCATAGATTAGTGGAAGTAACTGAATCATCATTCACAACACTTGGATTGATGGAGAGCTTTAAAAAGTGTTTCCATTCAGTTTTTAATTCATTTCAGTTCAGCTCACCTGAGGCTTCCTCTAGAGAACACATGAAAATTTAGGTGACTAAAAAAATCCTGTACAATTTCCCAGGCAGTTGTACAATGAATAATAAAGCAAAACAATAAAAATTAAATCACCCATTGTTGAGGCAGATGTCACAACGGTTTTACTGATGTTTCCTTGTGTCCCAGACAAACCAACCCTGCTTGTGTTTATTTCAGTAGGACTGTCCATGGGAACTGGGTGAATATGCACCCTTGTGTAGGGCTGAAGGTAGATAAAAAAGCAAAACTGCTTCGCTGTTCAGTATTTCTGTGTGAACAATGGCAGGTCAGTGTAGCTGGCAGAACACAGTAGATGAGGAGTTCAGTTCAGCAAGTGTCCGAAATGGGTTAAAGCATGCTGAGTGCTACACACACAAAAAAAACTATGAAAAATGCCCGATTTTCTTATCTGTAAATCCCAGAATTTAATAAAAAGCGACTCCCATGTGAATTACAATAAAAAATCTCCATGAAAATCAGGCAGGCAGGAGAGGAAAGATTATGCCAAACTGTCAATCATGTTGCACTGCAGAATGTCTGGTACCAGCAGTAGTGTTTACTGGCTAATCCTTAAGTCCATATTCTCTTAAAAACCATGAAGAGTGGGTTATTACAACACAGAACTGTATATGCTGCCATCAACTGCAGAAGTTGCTGAAATGAGAGTACTGATAAGCAAAACCTATCAAGAAGCAATAAATTAAACTTTAGTCCAACTTTCTTGTGGAATATTAACTTTCTTGGTACCAGGGCTTTGCTAAAAATGGGAAAGTCTTCAGAAAGCTTTGGTGGAGAAGAATAGTGAAGAGAAGGAACTGTGTAGGAGTTAGGTACTTGAATCCTTCCCAAAGCCATGAGTGGCACAGGTAAGTAACAACAAGTTATCACAAGTCATCAAAGTCTGGGTGTCTTGTGCTACAGAATTCACTGTTTGCAGGTACTTGCTTAACTGTATTTTCATCTTAGAAGCAATGCAAAGTAATGACCTATAAAAAAATTATTAAAATGTGTATGTAAGGACAGTTAAGCACCAGGATGGCTTTATAAGTTCTCTTTTTCCTGCTCTAGAACATAGGTATTTTAAAATTGAGGCAGTTTAAGTACTGATATGATTTCCTACAAATACAGGATAAAACAGTTGTTAAACCTACCACTCTTCTAATCTATGTAGGAAAACATCTCAGAACAGAAGCTTTTTTCTTAATAAGTAATATCCCAAAATAGAGTATTTTAGTTCAGTCCTCTGCACTGTGAATGGAATAATTGTTCTCTGCCTGTTATGATTTATTAAGCTAATATTGCTTAGAAATGTTTGCTTTTAATTCAGTTTGTGGCTCAAGCAGAAGGGTTACCTTTGGGTTCTGTTCCAGGCATCTCATCCCTTAATGTGTATCTAGTGTACAAATTTCTCAAATAACAGGGTTAAAAATTCATTTGTTTGGCTGCTGAAGTTTGCCTGATACTCCATAGTGCTTTTTGCTGAAAGCTTCTATCCCAGCAAGCTGTCAGCAACTTCTATAACCCAGCCGCCCAAGAAATGGCCCGGACTACTTGCTTTCTTGGTTATAGGTACAGAACATGAGGAAATTAGAATTCCAAATAGAAATGGAGCTTTTTAAGGGAAAGTATTTGTTAGTGGCCTAAAGAGTTATTTCAGCAGAAATTTTGTTTCTTACCAAGGGGGAAAGGGAAGAACAGTGCTGTTGGTTAACATTAAGCACTTTTCTGATCATAAATAGTCCTCATCTTTTTTCCTGCTTCTCCTCTGGCCTGTCATCTATTCTTGTCTGATCAGTGGCAGCACCAAACACTGGCAGTGACTTGCAAACTGTGAAATGGCTTTAGAAGCCTGAGCATGAAGGAAGACGCCTGTTTCTGTAATCAGTACCTGTGTCAGTGCTATACTGTGCTGATTTGTTCCATTTGAGGTGTAAATTCCACTTCCTAAAACGAAAGGTTAAGGTAAGCAATGCAAGCTTTCTCTTGAGCATTTATTCAGCATCATTCTTTGGCATGTTAGATACTACTTGCTTTTGAGCAAATACATTTAGGACTATTCTCCAGCCAGCCAAAGATTTTTGTGATGGAAGGAAGTTTTATCTAATAACAGTTTCATCAGACAGTGAACTGCTACAAAAATGGGCAAAATTAAACAGTGCACAGTACCATAGTACTATAACAGCAGGCTACCTTGCCCCTTACAATGGTAAATTTTAGCAGCAAGAGCTAAGCAAGTGCTCTCTAAATCACAGTTTAACTATACTGTTGAAATACGGTTTCTGCTAGATACTGTTTACAGCATAGTATGGTTCTGGAAACTGCTTACTATAGTGCAGATATGTTTTGGGGCATGGCTGTAGCTGAATGAAAACTCCTATTTTCATGTTAGTTAACTATGACCTAACAGCTTAACTGAAGGAACTGCTTTTGGTGAGCTGGAGCGATGGTACTGATAAAACCCATCCTGCAGTACTTAGTCTTCTGTCAAAATTTCCTCTGAAATGTTACCTTCCTGGAACAGCAATTGTTTACAGGGAGGTTATGTGTGCTAGTGATATGATTAAGAAGAATATTTTTGATGGGTGGGGTTTGTTAACAAGGGCCAACATGTCAAACTTTAAATCCATTAATAGCATTCACATTGTCTTTGTATTTCTACAAAATGGCAGATAAAATCCAACTGAAGTTCTTTTATGTCACTTTATTTCATAAAAACTGGAGTGCTGCCTTTGTTCATAACCAAGGCTGGAAGAATCAGTGTAAACTGCTGAATACCATCAAATATTTGGCTCAAATTCATTTTGGCAAATAAGCAACTCCAAGTCAACTGCCAGCACTGCCTTAAATTGTGCTTTGTTCTTAGCTGAAAACATGAAGTAGGTTCATCTAAACTAGTATTCGGCTTTATTGTCCGTAATTTCTGCCACCATTGCAACTTCTAGTCTATATGTAAGTGCTAAGAGGTAAGCCTGTATCGTTAGCTTTGCTCTGAGGAGGACTGATGGCAAAAACAGTTTAGCAAATTTTCCTGCTTTCAGTTCTTACCCGCTGGTGGCTGTGTTGTACCACTGTTTCCAAATAGGAAGGGAACATTGCTAATGTTTGGAGATGTTATACTGAGGAAACTTAAAAGTAGTAGTAAGAAGACAATTTTAATACATTCCTAAACCAGTTTATTGGAGACTGTGGTATTAATGGACTGTGTAGCCTTCAGCTTCTGTTCTCAACTTATTTTTCTTTATTCTTGCTTATTATGGGCTAACAAGAGTGAAGTTAGTGACCAAGAGACTGCTGTAGTTATGCCTTCCAGAATCTGAGATACAGCTTGTGAGATCGGGGTGGAATGGAAAGTGTCACATCCCATTTGACTTTGTACTCTGGAGCACGGTGAAAACTTGAAAGATTATTTTATTGTAGCTATACTGAATGTGTGGCCTTTAAATATGAATTCAGTGTACTGATAAAGATTGAGTTGTCCCGTTAGTTATATCTTGCTAGAATGCACAGATATTTATTCTCCTAGACTTTTCAAATAAGTTCTGATAGTACTAACTATTTTCATAGATTTTTGTCACTGTGATATCAGACTGCTCATACACTTGCTTGAACAGAATTAACATTTTGGGTAGGATTTTTCTTTTCAAGTTAAATCAGACTTACCTATTTTTTGTTGATATGACACCGGAGACAATAAGTGCATATGGCACTACATGTGAGTTGACGTGTGATTCCATATGCAAGTGATATTCAGCTGGGGTGTCATGTCAACGCTGCATGCAAGGTAAAATAAGGTAAGCAAATCATGTCAGTAAAGAATAGGCTTCTCCAAATAAGCTAGCTGTGTAGTTAAGTGTTTAAGAGTTCCTTAATGTAGTGCAATTAATATACCTAGTTTAGGGGTGGGGAGTGAGAGAAGATTCTGTGATAACCCACAGGCAGGATTGTAACATCACTTGTGTGTTTAATTATATCCTGTTAACCATCAAGCTGTTTGCATTTCTGATGCTACAGAGTGCCTCCAGCATTCCTAAAAAAGCTTTGAAGTTTTCTCCCTGTCCAATAATCCATCAATTTAATTAGTACACAAGGTAGCTGATGAGATGGGCAAATACCTTCCCAAATAACTGATGTGCCAGTTTTGCAGCAATAAAATCCTCATAGTCATCCTCCTCCCATCTATTTACAGTAAATCAGAAAACACAATGTTTTTTTTTCTCAATCTAAAGGAGTAGTAAAAAGCAAACAAAACGAATAAGCTATTTTACTACAAGGCTTTTCCAGGGACATAAATAAAATATAGTGATTTAGAACTTGATGGAAAGTTGGTGTTGATTATATATGACCAGTTCATGGCCTGAATAGCTTCAGAAACTCTGACCTCAGTTTTCACTTGTCTGGGCATTTTTTATGTCCTGTATTTGCGTCAGCCATATTTTATTTTCCTTTCATTGAAAAATAATCTTGCATACACACACAACTGATTACAACTTGTTGTCTGGCTCTTCAGCATCACTCTTGCCAACCAGCTGCACAGTAATAAAATCATTTACCAAACTGCACACATACTACTTTTGCCGTTGCTGAAATTTTAAGATACCTTTCATGCCTAGGGGAGAGTTCACTGGCAATATCTGAAGTATGTAAACATTCAAGATGGCTTCACCATCATACTGATGCTGGTAGACTTCACCAGCATACTTGACTCCAGGTGCTTATGCTGCCTTTTAGAAGAAGCTCATGGCAATACATTTTGGGCATGTAGGACACCTCATTCTCATGTTAAGATTGTTTTTTTCACTTTATGTTCAATTATATATAGTTTGTGTCTTGGGATTGATCTCAACTAAGTGCAACATTCGAGTTCTCTTACTCATCTGCTTACTGATGAAGTGACGGACAGACTAAACGTATGGGAGATGTACAGCATCTTATCACCAGTGGCAGTTGGCTTTTGATCAGGTATGTCAAGGTAATATTTGACACAGATAACTTGTATGGTAACGTCTGTAATGCCACCTTCTGAACTAAATGAAAATGGTAGTATTGAAAAGATCAGATGAATGGTATAATGAGATAGATTGCTTCCTAGCTCTTGATTTGTGAACAGATTTATATTTTAATCAGGAATATCTAAGGGCTTTGAAGTGCTGGGGCCTAAGTTGTGGGCCCCAAGTTGGAGTTGACCTGTGAATGAGTCACAGGGGGACTAAAGACTCAGTACAATGTCTGAGGGGGACCAAAACTGGACACAGTACTCAAGGTGTGGTCTCAGGAGTGCCGAGTACAGGGGCATAATCACCTCCCTACTCCTGCTGGTCACACCGTTTCTGATACAGGCCAGGATGCCGTTGGCTTTCTTGGCCACCTGGGCACACTGCTGGCTCATGTTCAGCCGGCTGTCAACCAATACCCCCAGGTCCTTTTCCACCAGGCAGCTCTCCAGGACTTCTGGAGAAGTGTCCTTCTCCCACATGGGCTTAGCAGCCCTTTGGACTTTACCCATTTTTGTGTGTGAAACAGAAAAAATTGGGGTTGTAGGAAATCACTTTTCTAGGGTATAAGTAATACTTCAAGGAATCAATGCAAAAGAGCATCTTAAAAAAAAATAAAATTGTGATCATGTCCCAGCCTCTGTTAATATGTAGCTGTACTTCAGGACACCCAACTCACCACCATGTCAGACTACCCCTTTCTTGATGTATCCTACCAGTAATGCAGGAATGAGTTTTTTAACAATATTTTTAATGTCTTTTTGGAGTGTAAAAAATGGAATATCATTACAGAGTCATTTCAATAACATTTTCCACTACTCCCTAAAATTGTTTCATAAGGCAAACATCCCTTGGCCACTGTTTCTTTAGTCATTGCTCGGTTTCTTATGCATGCAGATATTTTCATCATAGAGGATCCCATTTCAGGTGCCTGGAACAGATAATCTGTTTCTGATTCTGATATGTGCAGCACAGCACCAGCCTGAAACAGAATCCCATTTCTTGCTCTATTGTCCTTCTATTGATCTTTTGCTCGTTGCTTCCTCATCTCCCTCTCAATCCACTAAAATGTTGGGGTAGTTGGAAGACGATGTTCACTTGCCATTCCCTTGGCTGGGATAACTCTACAGAAGCATAAAAAAAACCTCTGTGGCACTGTAATGAGAAAAAGGAAAGCAGATGCACTGGTATTGTTTGCAACCCCATTGGCAGAAAACAAAATAGATGAATTCTTAAGGGCATTAGCCAGTTCCCCCTCCCTTTCTCCCCTCAACCTGTCAGGAACAAGAGCGACAGTATTAGACTTGTCAAGTAATGGCCAGGCAAACAAGGAGATCACTCGTCAGTGTCAGTGACAAGATTCTGAATTTGATGGCAAAGCAACAAGGGGAATAAGGATGACTTGATAATGGAAGTGCATAAGCTGCACTTCAGGCCATTGGAAAAGCACACGGGAATGAGAATGAGCTGCTGTTGGTGTATCTCCTTCACGATGATGAGGAGGAGGGAATGAGGTGTGGAGTTTCAAAATGACAAGCCTGAGCAAGTATTCCGGGCTATGAGCTGCAGAGTCAAATCCCCTGGAAATATGAACACCTTGATGGTATCTGCATGCTAAAAAAAGTATTTGTAAGAGTTCCTGGAAGAAGAAAGAATGCATGGACCACGGGCCACCACATTGGCAGCAGCGTGGGCTTTCAAGGTACAGCTACTCTTTTAAATTCCAGGAGCAAATTCACCAACTTTTACAGACACTAAATTCAATATTTATCTCACCTGGCCAACGAATGTATAAATGTAACAAATTCATTCCAGCATCAGATTTTTTTTTAAGGTGAAGAGAAATCAATTTAAAGATCTAGAGTTCAGAGTAACACATTCAACTAAAAACTCAGCAAAAGTGATGCTGTCCAGTGAAAATTAAAACCTACTGCATGGAATATATTTAAAAGAAATTATGATAGTTTCTTCAGATCATTATAATACTATCTGATGTATAGAAACCCCAAATTTAAGAGCTACTTCAGATGTTTCAGCACAAGCTGACAGACAACAAACTCCAGTCCGGAGCAGAGGCTCTTTTTTTTTTTTTTCCCCGTACAGAGAAAACTAGGTCATACAAAACTACACTTGCATATAGGTAAACTATTCCACAACACCAACAAAATTCACATTTCCTTCTCCAAGATCAGAATGTTCATTACAACACAGGGAAAAATAGGGAAAAAGTGATTTACTGAAGGATTGTGAATAATTACCATCAACATGTTTTTCACCAGTTTGTGGAAAAATAATTTTGGAACACAAAGTCATACTCAGTTTATTAATCTTTCTGTAAGTTCAACACTCCTTTAAGTTCTTTATTTTGTAACTGCAGACTGGAACAGGCATGGCTCAATGTTAACTTGGTTGAGATCTTTAGATCTCTTGCAGTGACCATGTCTCAATTCCATTTAATTTCCAATAGTGTAGCATTATATGGCATTACATGTTTAGCAATGTGTCAGCCCAATATCCTGGATGTACGTTCCAGGATTTGCGATTTTACTCTTAGAGCTACAAGCGTAATTTTGGAGACCACATTCTTACACCTGAGTCTATGGCAAAGTGTTTCTGCACAACCAAATATCCTTGAGAGATGAGTGACAGGAGGAGCTGATGCTGCCAGGAAATGCACAGGGGAGAGTGTTGGCAAAACCTAAAACTTACCGTTGCGTTTCATTCTGAGGTCGAGTGCATTTGTTTAACTTCTAAGCCGTTGTGTTATGTAGTCTTGAATGTTGAGTCTTATGTTTAACAGTGCAGACACGACATCTTTTGCATAGGAATTCAAGGTATAAAAAGAAGTTGGAATTAAGAGCAAGACTGATGTTGCATTAATAAGCCCAGTCCTGGCAGATTACCCAGCTAATGATCTACTGCTGGCAGTGGGACTTGGTCAGAGGAATGTTTATGGCTGAAGAAGTTCATTTGGTCTATGAATTGCATAGTTTTGCAAGCAATTACAAAACAAAATTAGGCCAAAGATCATGTTACCTTATTACCCTGACATACTGTAAGTCGATATTAAAAGTTTCAAGGCTTTTGGATATGGATGAGTATCTTGGCTTCTTGCATTCAAGTTCGGGAACTATTTTGCGTGGTTAAATTGGTGACTCATTTTTGCTATAGTCCTCAAAGTCACCTCTGGTATTTGCTGTGATTTGAAATCCTTACAGTTCAGGGTTGTGTCACCCTGTGGCAAGTGACTAAGATGACTAGCTTTGCGTTATTTTTGTGTAAGGTGATGTACTGGTACCATGGCTGTCTCCAGAGGAAAAAAAGTGTGGCTAGCAGGACTAGGGCAGTGATCATCCCCCTGTACTCAGCACTGGTGAGGCCACACCTTGCATAATACTGGGTTCAGTTTTGGACCCCTCACCAGAAGGACATTAAGGTGCTGGAGTGTGTCCAGAGAGGGGCAATGAAGCCAGTTAAAGGTTCTAGAGCACAAGTCTTATGAGGAGTGGCTGAGGGAACTGGGGCTGTTTAGCCTGGAGAAAAGGAAGCCGGGGAGACCTTCTCACTCTCTGTGACTCCCTGGAAGGACACTGGAGCAAGGTGGGGGTGGGTGTGTTCTCCCAAGTAACAAGTAATAGAACAAGAGGAAATGGCCTCAGCTTGCACCAGGGGAGGTTTAGGTTGGGTATTAGGACAAGTTTCTTCACTAAAATGGTTGCCAAGCCCTGGAACAGGCTGTCCAGGAAAGTGGTGGGGTCCCCATCCCTGAAGAGATTTAAGAGCTACATAGATGTGGTGCTGAGGGACATGGTTTAGTGGTGAACTGGCAATGCTGGGCTAACAATTGCACTTGATGGTATTAAAGGTCTCTTCCAACCAAAACAATTCTATGATCAGTGTTTCCCGGTCTCTGGTTACTTGCTGATTGCTCAGTTAGACTCTTTCAGTAGTCAGTGCTTCTAGGGCTTTCAAAGTTTGGTTTCATTTCCTGGATCTTTTGCTTTCTATTTTGTAATGTGGAAATTGGGACGGTTGTGTATTTATTGCAAGTAACTCATTAAACTCTTCTGAAAAAGATAGAAGTCAGTGTATCAAGTTAAAGGGTACAATGAGAAGAGTTAAGGAAGATTATCTTATTTTATTATTTTTCTAAATTACCTAGAAATATTGCTGTTATTGCTGTCTCTGTAGCAGCAACTATTCCAGCTATGATAGTCTCCCACAGGAAATGCACCTGCATCCATTCTATGGATGGCAAAGTTGTGCAGTCACTACAGGCAGCAAAGCTAACTTGATGAGAGGGTTCTCTTTCGACAAAGGTCTTTAAATACTGCAGTATCAGCTAGAGGTACATGTGATCTTCATGATAGGCTGCTACTGTCAAACTGGCACAACTTTGTAGTATTGACTTAGTGCAGTGATGTTATTGGCGTGGGTCATTAGTTGTCCCTCTAGTATTGCTGCTATCCAAAGCAGAACATTTGGTGAGTTAGTGGAGCTGGGAACCCTCTGGCCACTTCTAACCTTCTTTTCCATCTGTATCAGTGTACATATTTAAGGTGTAGTTATTATAAAGCAACACAGCTCACTTTTGCTTGGAAAAGAAAGTTCCTGAGTAAATGAACAACATATAAACTTAAATATAACCCATTTCCTCACCATAGCTTTGTTTCAGAAAGCACATTAAGTCACTTCCAAGGGACTAATATACAAAGAACCAGTTTTATTTAGTTAGTTAGATTAATTCCATTTTAATATTTCCATTAGCCATTTTAAACTTGGCACTGCAAAGTAATGAAATCCTCCAAATATTGACAGATAGAAAAGTAAATGCCACCCAGCCATGACAAGCTGCTTTCCACCAAACCTCCTAGAGATGGAAAGGCTGCTATCATAATTTATTTATATATTAATAAGGCATATGATTTTTATCACTAGTTATTCCCTTCTAGCAATTAAGGCAGAGCTGATAAAATCTTTGCTAAGTCAACATTTTTGTTTGTTAACTTTTGAAAATTCATAGCTAAAAATCTTTCTGGCCTGCACACCAGGAAGAAAAGGATAAAGCTTCTCTTGTGTAGTATGACACTGAGTCAGGGATGAATGGAAGGAAAGGGAAGGGTCAGGAGGGATGTACAGGAGCTTGAACTGACAATGGCAGACTCCAGCTTGGTTACTGGAGGTGCACGGTTGATGGCATGGTGAGCATGAACTGTGCTGTTCTACCTATGGTCAGTGGTGCTTCTGGAGCATCAGAGGCAAATATTTGAATGAATCGCAGAATGAAACTATTTGGTCTTGCTGTCTAATTAGGCTTTATATCTTTAATGTAAGCTTCACAGCCAGTCTATTCAGGACTTGAGAATATAGTTGAGTCCATGTGCAGGAGGAGGGCCAAAACTCTGGGTGAAATCTGAGAGATTTTGGGCACTCAACTAGTGATCTTACATGTAATTTCTGGCCACGGACGAAAAGTGACATTTGCATATATGGCAATGTCAAGGGCAAACTATCACTTACTTTGTATTGAAAGACAAAATCCTTCATTTTTCAAGAGAAGGTCCTTACAGTTACTAATTATGGACCCCACCCTTGGCTGCTTGATCTTGAAGTATACTGAAAATATTTAAATAATGAATATTTTTACACACTCAAAGGAAATATTTTATTAATTATAAATATTTGAAAGTTAGAGCACATCTGCACGTACTACATGTACTACATGTTCTCTGGATTCAAGGCTCCAGAGAGTCTTTGAGCTGTGAAACTGTCCTTTTTAGTTAGTATTTGCCTGAGAATCACAATAATTAGCATTTACTGTAAAGTATAAATTCTTTCTATTGTATAGTTGTGTTGGGTTTGTGCCTAGGGAGGCATTGCTACTGGGGGAGAGAGCTACTGGTGTGGGTCCTGTAAGAAGCATTGAGAAGCTTCCCAGTCTCCAAGTTGGACCGGCCTCTGGCATAACATATTTAAGAGGGGAAAAAACTTACTGGGTGGTTTCCTCTGGGGAGTTCTTTTGTTTGGGAGAGGAGCGGGACTAGAGAGAGACAACCATATGGACACAGAAGGTAGGAAGGAAGGAGGGGGAGGCACACCGGAGCAACCATTCCCCTTCGGCTCGTGGTGAGATGGAAGGCTTGAGCCCTTGAAGGCCTTAGAGATGAACGGTGGGCCACAATCCTGCCTGTGGACGATGCCATGCCGGAACAGGGGACTGCTCCTGAAGAAGGCTGTGACTCTGAGGGAAGCCCTTGCTGGTGCAGACTGTTGGGAGGATTGAAGCCCATGGAAGGGACCCACGCTGGTGAAAGTTTGTGGACGACTCTGCCCTCTGGGAGGGACATCATGGTGTAGCAAGGGAGGACTGTGCGGGTTTTTTCTCCTGAGGTGGAAGGAGTGGCAGAAACAGCATGGAACAGACTGGGACTGAATGTAACCCCCATTGCCTGCCCCTTGCGCTGCTGGAGGGGAGGATGTAGCAGAGCTGGGCCTTGGGGAAGAAGGGAGGAGCGGGGGAAAGGTGTTTCTGAGATCTGGTTGTATTTATCGCTGTCCTGCCCTGATTCAATTGGTAAAATTGTAGTGGTTTTGCTGTTCAAACTGATTGTTTCCCCAGGTTGAGTCTGTTCTGTCCATGATCATAATTGGTTAGTGAACCTTCCCTGTTCTTTGTCTTGACTCTTGAGCCTTTCATCGTATTTTCTCCATTCCATCCCACCCAAGAGGGGTAGGGGTGAGCAAGCAGCTTGATGGGCTGGTGTTTAGTGCTGGCTGGGTGGGCTTAAACCACAACAAATTGCATAAGGGGACAACTAATCCTTGGGGAGGGCTCACTGGGAGAAAAGGGTCTGTATAGTATATGTGGGGAGAGCACACTGTCTGGCCTTTGGGCAGTGACATTCACTCCTTCAACAGCACTAGGAAGGTAGCTACTAATCTCGGTTTGTGGGGTGAACAGTGTCTTGTCAGATGCCCAGTGTGCTGTGCTGTGTAGGAAGAGAGGGCACTCTGCTTAATATGGGTACTCAGGCCCAGATGTAGAAGTATCTGTGTATTAATGCTTGAGCAACATTTTTTTTAAACCTTATTAGCTGAAGAAAATAAACCCATACACTGGAGTGTCTTGCAAGATACACCTCTGTTCCTTGACAACAAAACTGATGGCTCAAATAAGGTGAAAAGTATAAATGTAAATGGAAATCCTGAGATAAACCTTGCAATATATTACACACTTTCCAGCTGAGGAAACCCCCTAGTAGCAGCTAAAACTGTGATTCAGTGTGATATGCAGAAGGGATGCAGAAAGGGTGCCTTCTTTAAGGGTCTGTCTTCACTACTAGACCATGATTTTCATAGTAGAACTAAAACAGGACTACCGTACTACTAAAGCAGGAGTTGTTTTAGCTGTGGAGAACTGTTGCTGGTTGTAATCAGCCTTTCAGACTATGTAAACCTTAGCGGAAAAAGTAGTACCAAATACAGCTTTGCTAATGTATTTAGTGCTATTAGGTTTCCTAATTATACTTCTTCCAAATTTTGTTTTTGATTCTGCTATTCACTGTATTTTCAGTTTTAAATTAAATTTAAGGTTAGCTATACAGGATCCAATGGTTTCGTGTACAAAGGGAAGTAAAGACATAAAAGTGCTATCTCACTGCTGCAGAAACAATATTAGAAATTTGTTCTCTACATACTGAATCCTTAAATTATCTCAACAGACTCTGCTGACTTCATGCACTGAATTAATGAACCACTGTTTAACCTGCAAATCTTAGAGCTAGCAAAACCAAGTTACATTTTCTTAGTCAAAATAGAACTTCATAAAACTCTCGTTTTGCAGTTTACTCTTAAGCTACAGCAGCTCGAGTCCCTGTAGAATTGTAAAATATGGTATGACTTAGGTTCAATAAAACCTAAAAAGTGTTAATTTGATAACTGTGTGGTTCATCTGAGTGCTAAAACACAATAGGGCATGCCTTCCTCCATCACAATAGGCTACATCAGGGGTGTTATGATGGTCTTCTGCCTTCAGCCACCCAAGAAGCACGGTGATGTGCAGTAAGTGTGCCCAGAGGGCTTCACTACAGCTGTAATGGATGTTTCTGTCACAGCTGTTTTCATTCCAAGAGATGGACTGTTCTGTTTTAAGCATGCTTTGAAAAATATTTCCCATAGGCGTAAATCTTGTTTAATATAGCTGTATAAGTGGACAGAGGGAAGTAGAAACTACACTTATTTTTTGTTTACCGCCTTTTCTAAAGATTCTTTATTCAGATAAACAAATGAGGAGGAGGGTTCAGGAATAAGGCCTTTAGTAACTGAATTATTATGATAGTAAAGGTAACAGAATTACTGGTCATAACTGAGAAGACAGTAGAGACTTTCCATTAGTTTCACAGAAAAGGCCCATACTCCTGGAGTTTAGTCAAATACTGAAGTTTTGGTACTAGCTTTGGTACTGCATTTAAGAATGGTGGTAACACAGGTATGTTATTTCCATAGTCTTAAAATCCTGACTCTTCTGTGCCACTCATATGAGCGGTACCTGTCAAATGGCTGAGGTTCCACTGATACTTTTGGGAGTTTGCATAGATTACATATCGGGATTGTAGCCCGAGATTCATTGATTTAGACAGTATTTTTCTGCTGCAAAATATTGAAAACATGTCCTGACAGTCTAGATGTGTAAGTAATATTTTTTGCTTTTCTTGCCCACCTTCAGTCTTCTTTGAGGTTGTCTTGGTGCTGTTATTCAAAAATATAACCATGAGAAGTCTGGCAAGAAGAATTTAGTTTATGCTGCTAAGTAATGAAGTCAACTCTTTTCTGAAGGTTGGTTTTTTCTTAACAATGTTTTGTGGAGGCTGTTTGTCTCTCTTTTGCGAGGCGGGTAACTTGTCCTAAGGTTCCCATCAGTTGGAGAACTGCTCCAAAAGTTCAAAAGACTAGCTCAGTTTTCAGAATACTGTTAATCCCAGTGTGTGATATCTTCATTACGCTTTTGACAAAACTAGTATTTGATTTTGCAGCTGCTTTTATACTAATGGTTTTCTATGATTCATGAAACCCCACTGCCTGTATCATTTATTTTACTGCCATATGTTGGATCTTGACTGGACAAGCCTATTGTGTCAAGCACTTTGCAAACAGAATAAAATGACTGTTTGGGCTCACAGCAATCCATGTTTGCCCTTATGAAACAGCCACTTGCTTTGCTGTTACTGTGATAGGAACTTCTCTAGTCACAGGCCAGCTCCATACAGGCATAAGGAAAGATTTTTATCTCTTTACACAGGCAAAAAGAGGCCATTCAAAAGGAATCATAAGAAAGAAAAGGGTGGCTTGAGATTTGCATCATAAGAGGGGCTGAGATTTACCTGTGCCTGTTCTTTCTCATTCTTCTCTTTATATTTAGCAAACCACCATTACTTTCACTGTTTCAAGCCTTGCCAGCTTCTTGTGTTCACGCTGTTTCAATACGCAGCTCAGCACAGCTTCTTGATACAAATGCTGACCCAGATTTCTAATTCCATAGAGGTAAGGCTGCTTCTGTTACTCACTGGAAAGATATGAAACCAAAACAGTGTAGATCACCAACATCTTGTGATGGGCTATGAAAAAATACAGAAAACATGCTATCTGGCAAGAGTTGCGTTCGGTTTGTTGAGGTTTGACCCTCACTTCCAAACATAGATGACAAAAACCTCTTGCCACTGGTCTGTCCACCAGAACTCCTCATTGCATCTCAGCTTTTAGTATGACATAAGGTTTTAAGTCTTCTAGGGTATGATTTTTGTGTAGATCAAATGATTTTGTGCTCCCTAATACTGGGAAAGGCAAGCGTCTATTCTGGCACAAAGAAAAAATGCTGTTAGAAGCATTCTTCTTTTTGAAGGAGAAAAGAACCAGTTGGAGAATTCCACAGACATAACTCTCGATAGCCATTTTTAACTGCTGAACTAGTTCAATACTTCAATGCTGGAAGGGGCTGAAGGGGCCTTTCCTGGCTGTGAAAAGGTCAAGAAGACCCAGGCTGAGTAGTGTCTCTGAACTAGAAAGACCTGTTATTGCTTACCCAAAGCACTGGGGACAGCAGCGATAATACAGACATCCTGTGCGTAGCTTCCAGTAGTTATAGGAAGCTGTGCACCCACACTGAGTATTTCCTTGCTGATGAGACCCTTGCAAGCTAAATGCAACTTACTGTTGTATAAAAATGACTGGCATGAAAGTGTATTTTCATAGTAATGAAGTTATTTGCCTGTCATATATCCATCTCTTCAACTAGAGATCTATGTTGACAGTGAAATACCCTGGGGATGTAACTGTCGCTGGGAATTCTAGTTGCAAATAATTCTAGCAACAAGTTGTTCAAGCATTAAACTCCCAAGCGGCAACAAAACCTACAGCTTTGTCATCAGAGCTTTTACCAGCCACTGAAGTACCAAGAACATCTATTTTGTGATATATAGCACGGCACCCATGGTCATCAGCTCCCATGCATCTGAGAAATGTTACTTCAGGTGTGTGGAGGGGAAGCACTAGTTTGATTTTATAAAGAAATAATCTCATTCTTTAAGGTACTGGACAAAGGAGAGGGACCTAGATGAACTGAAAATAGTTTCTAGCTTATCCGCAAAATGAGTAAGCTGTTTCTTCTCCCAGCACTCTGTCCTCAGCACTAACCTTGCAGAAGGTATTCTCTCCTGTTACATCATTTCTAGAACCCCAGCATAGTGAGGCAGTGCCGGCAGTCAGAATGTACCATTTCTGGCAAGCAGTGTGCATCTGCTGAAGTTTATGGCTCTGCCAGGTAGGTGTGAGTTAAACTCATGTTCTAGGCAAACAATGGTGATGAGCAGAAAATACCTGAACTTTTTTATTAGTGTTGGAAGCATGTTACTGATTTTTCTCACCAGTTGGTACACACTGGTAGCAGATATAATTAGGAAATAGTTTTGAGTAGCATTTTGGAATATGTGCACAGAAACATTGATCTATTGAGCCTTTCAAAAAGGGGAGGAAGTTGCATTTAAATGGTACATCAAAGGCATGAAAAATAAAAGGAATTAGTTGGATGTTGGCCAACCTATTTCCTCTTACCAGCATCCACTTTTCATTCTCCTGCAAGTACCAAGGGCAAAGGCACAAAGCACTCCTGTTTTCCGTCTTTAAGGCAGTTCTTCTCAGGCTTTGCCAATGAGCAAGGTCAGTTTTCTCAGGCTGTAACCTCTTTCACATCTGAATTATGTTGGCAGATAGCCCTGGACAGAACCATTTGTAACAGAGCTAGCGCCTCAAAAGGTAAGGCCTTTGTCCAAATACTGTTAAAGCCAGTGTGTAAGTTTCCACTGGGCCTATGGATCTGTTGGGGTCTCAATGGGGAGTTTTTCTTTCAAAGCATGGCTTTATAGATGCTCAAGATGGAGCCCATAGCACTAGCGCAACACTTTATCTTTAGGTGATTTAAAAATTTATTTGGCATTTAACTTAAAGGGGAGCAAAACTATTAGTTCTCTAATTGCTTTGTTAACATTAGAAGTTCAATTTAAAGCTCATTGACATTAGTATCACTTAATGTTAAATAATGAGTTTCTGATTGGGAGTCACAAGTATTTAAGCGTAACTGAAGTGGAATTAAAAGACAAAACAAAGGCAGGAAATATTTAGGTTCTCCTGTTTTATCATTTATAGCAGTTGGGGGGTGTTAAGAAAAATCGGCATAGCTAGTGAGAACAGGAGTATAGATTCAGCTGAAACAATTATAAAATTAATCTTTTATGTTGTTAGCTTTTTACACTTCAGTAAGAAAAATGTTCTGTAGATTCCAAGTATAAGGAACAAAAAAGGATGCTGGGGGTAGGATATTACTACAAGTATTGCAAGATTGCGCCAGGTTTTATGAATAATTTGTGAAACTGGTTTCTAAATGTGTTGTGAATGTGAAGGCAGATAGCAGAGGCAGCACCTAATTTGTCAGTCTCTTTGTGGTCAATAGGAGTTGCAGCAGGATATGAGCACAATGGTCTGGAAAGTAATTCCTGCCTTTTGACACTTCTGTTAATATGCCTGTCCTTTTCCAAAACAGATTGAGATGTACTTGTTGCGAGCAGAATCATTAGTCATATACAAACTTTCAGAATTATTAAATTAAGTATTTTGTTAGAAAAGCTGAATGGTAATTCTTTATAGTTTCCCTTCTTTTCCAGGAATTGATAGCAATAATCTTGATTCAGATAGGAACCCAGGAGAGATATCATTGTGTAGTAGTAATATATAGTTGCATATTTGGCTGTACTGCAACCTAAGCTGTAAGAGTATGTCCATGAATAGTCCCCTTGCACAGAAGAAGTCCCTTTCTCTGGGAATGTATCATAATGTCATTAACCTTTTAATACCTTGCAAGAAAACCTTTTTGAAGGAGATCGAAATAGGTACATCTTGGATTCTATCTAGAGTTATCTGCTGTTAGAGCTCATGAGTCACCTCAGATGTTACAAATCTTTCTTGTAGTTGGTATTGGTGGTGCTGATTCACACATGCTATTCTGTGTCTTATTTCTGTATTTTTTTCTGGGACTTCTCCTGACCCTTCTTGTGTTTATATGGTCTAATATACACTCTAATTCCTAGAGAACAAAAGTAGAATTGTGAAAACCAGCAATACTGTTCAATGCACAAGCTGTTTGTTGGAGCACTGATATATGTAGTCTTAAGCTGGTTTAAGGTATTAATTTATTCTATGTTGTTTTCTTTGTAAGAAGTGCTGCTTGTAATGAATTGCAGATAGAAGCAAACTTGAATAACCTGTAATTTTTGTAACAGCGTTAATTTCCAAACAGTTTTACTCTGCTATTGTATTAGCTTCCCAAGACAGCACTTGCTCTGGACTGTACAATTTGAGATCCAAATATTTAACCCAACAGCCTGAAAATACATTCGTATTGAATTTTGTACAAATCTACACCACATCAATGGGAATTTGAACTGTGTTGCTTTCTTGTTTATCATGCTAAAGAGTAAAATAAGTCATGGCTTCAACTTTGATGTGCTAATATTTGGATGAAATAGTGCGAGTGTCATTTCCTTCCAAAAGGAGAGGGTGTCAACTTTATACAGATAGTAAGTGGAGACAAAATTCAACTTCAAGCACTGACTTACACAGAGGTACTGTGCAGTTGGCATATATTCCATTCTGGCTTATTCCAGAAAAGCATTTGCTGTTCTTTTACACTTCTTGTGTCATCTCCCCATGTATAAGCTTGAGAGAAATGTCTCGCTGCTTAAACACGTAAAGCTATCTCACCGTGCCTGTGGAGATAGTTCAGGGCTTCTGCTGCAGAGTGAACTTCACTTTCCCTACCACCCCATGAGACCTTTTGAAAACTGTGTGCACCATTAGAAGAACAAAAGTCCATCCATTCCTCAGTCTTTAACAGGGCCAGCTTTTTTGGATACTACCTACTGTAAGAATCAGTGAAAGATAAAAAAATTGTAATGAACTTGATGAAATTAAGCAGTTCTTCCTCATTTTATCACTTCTTAAAACACTGCTCTAGGTGGAACTTTATCAGTGAATTGGTCATGGTATTTAAATTAAGCAATAAATAAATCTGGATATTGTCTACTGAAATTGTGAAAATAATCTTTACAATGGGTATTATGACATCTCATGATAGTATTTCAAGACCTTACTTTAGGGCTGAGTGACCAGATAGCTGAGGAAAAATTCTGAAAAGACAACACAGGCAGACAAGGCTCTTAATTCATGCAGAAGAGCTAATTACTATCATGTCAAAAAATAAATGTAAATAGTTTGAGATATGTAAATTTACTTTTAATTATCACCATAAACTACTGATATGACAAAAAGTAAAGAGTGAAGTCCAGTGAGTGATAGGAGTACAATGCAATTCTTGTGGTGAGCTGTGGGGCTACCAAATGAAGTGCTTGAAAGCATTTTGAATGAGGGTTTTTTACTGTGGAAAGAGTTGAAACAAGTATAATTTTTAAAAATGATGTTGATAAAACTCTAATTTTTTCCAAAGGCCATCCTCCACCTAAGTGCTTGCTGTATTTCTTGGAAAGCTCTTGCAAAAATCTTGAGGTTGTTTTAAAAGTTCATGATTCCAGACGGGGGATTTATTTGCTTGTCTTGAAAATTATTCTGCATGTGAACAACTTCAAGCTTGTCTCTAAAACTCAAATGCTGGACATGTACATAAAATGAAATCTGATGACCCAGCTCTTAACATTAAGGAACATCTCCTAAATATTTAAAGAATCAGTATAGAACTGGGAGGTAACAATGTGAATCTAATTCTTTTTCCAATCTCTGTAATCACAGAAAGTCTGGATGGAGTGAAAATACTGGAAGTGTGTGGTGTGGACAAAGGGCGGGCTGGGGAAGGACTCAGGCTTTTCATGGCCGTGCTCCTGGTTTGTCGGGCATGCCTTAGTGATGTTGTAGGGACAGCTTGGGTGTGATTTTGAACAACATGGGGGCTTTTTTCTGTGATGATAAAAGATTTAAAAGGTGGTGAAGATGCAATCAAAATTATTTCAAAATATTTATTTAAGAAATTGTGAAATAGCTGTAAACAATGTCTTGTCAGGGTTCAGGCTGATCACCAATCCATTGCTCTGGGTCACTTAATAGGAAGAAAGAGTTACTACTGTCTGGAGGCTGTGCATGTTGAAGCATGAATGCCGACACAAAACAAAGGGAGACACTAAGTAAAAAATGGAATTTAAACTGCATACAGTAGGTATTGTGTTTTTCTCTTGATATTGCATATTATCCTACGAAACTCAAACTATTTAATTCAGGGAAAAGAATAATAGTTCGAAGAGCAAGCCTGGAAGGAGCTTCTAGAAACCAAAGCTCGAGTATAGATGTAGCTCTTTGCAGAAACACAGAAGTTAAAGTTTTGTGACCAGGTCCTAAGAGCACTTCAGCAAAATTCAGCTCTTCTGTGTAATCCCTTTGAATGTCATTCTGAAATTGCTGAACTGGAATACAGCTTTTTAGGCTACTAAATCCCTCTTTTCAAGAGGATTAGAACTCAGGTCCTAGGTTGGTAACTGTTTTTCAGGTAGGTTATCCTTCAAGTTTTGCTTGCATGGCTGGTGAATATGATAGCTAATTTTCAATTCTAAATATGTGTTGTATTTATTACAAATAAAGCTCTCCTAACTGTCTTGTAGGTAATTCTAGCTTTCCTATCAATGGTTTTCAGAACAAACCAATAATAAATTTTTCAGAAAGAAACACAACAAGCAAAGTCCTCTGTGGCAATCCTTTGGACAAAGGAGTTTATCTAAACTAGGCTAGAAAAAAGAATTTAACACCTTGACAAATTGTGGAAGTAATTAAAGCAAACAAAGCACATCCACTAAGAAGTAATGAGCTAGATCATGTGAACTATGAGCACGTTGAAGCATGCTGCGGGAAATCCTGAGCTGCCTCTGCAGAATGGTGCGCAGCTCTCGTCCTTGTACATCTCAGTAGTGCTCTCCTTGGTAGGAAGCATGAATTGAACTATCCGTGTACACACACCCATCAGTGGATGTGTTACTATGAGATAGTTTGTCCTTTTTCATGAAGAACAATATTGTGTTTCTGTCCACACTCCTGTTATCTGTTTCCAGCCATTACCGTGCCTTGTTTTCTCAGTCTTACTCTGTCCAGTTTCCAGGATTCTACCAGTCCAGTAACATTCAGTCCCATTAAGGCTGTGGTGACTGGCCTGGTAAACAAACAAAACTGAAGAAACAAACCCTTTTTTGTGTAAGCAGGGGGCGAATGACAGTACACACCACCCAGCCTCCTGTTGATGAAACCTCTCTCAAATAGACTGCAAGAACTGACAGAAAAAGCTTTATCTTCCCTTTCACAAGAACCTTTAAACCTCTCTTTTAAATAAAAGCTTATCTGCTAATTGGGTTGCCCCTGATTCACCTCTTCATTAAAGCTCTTCATCCCTTTGCCCTGTTTGATGGCTAAAAGGTAATGGTAGCTCTCACCTGGAAGAATGAATGCGGTTCTGTTTTTTTATTTCTGGGCAACGTGCTGTTACATTTGTGAAACCCCTACAATACCGTTAATAGAGAGATTTTTTTAATCCTTGTAAATCAAACAGTGCCTTTATTTGATATTTAAGGGCAAGTCAAGGATATTAAAGTATCAGTGAAGATAGTAATAAAAGAAAAACTGTGCTTGATAATCCATTTAAAGACTTGCAGAAAGGATTGATAATTATCCTGGTGTTATAAAAGCTTGGTTTATACACGTTTTGCATCTCTTAACTCTATATTACTTTTGCATCTATGACTTTGGAGATGTTATTTTTAGGTTAATTTTTTACAAGATTTCAAAGTCTCATACTTGATGACAAGTCTCTACAAATCTAAATGGGGTTGCAGTTCCCAAGGGGAGGCTTGTTAGAAAAGAATTTGTGGTATTATCTTAACTAGAATATTCACCTCATCTACATCTTGCAGAACTCTTTGGATCCGGTCATGCACAAGCCTCACTCTTACCAATGCATGAGAATGATGTGTGACAGAGTTAACCCTTTGATGTTTGATCTTCTCAAAAGAAGAGGCAACTTATATTGGTTATGATGGCAGATGAACAAAGACCGTAAACTGCAAGTGCAGACCTGTGATACAATCGAAAGTCACTGGCTTGCAACACTGGCTTGTGACAGCTGGATAAAGAGAGAGGCGTGTGTGCATGTGTGAGCTTGTGTAGGCTCATAAAATGGAATCAAAGTGAAAAATGGATTAAGTGGCCTGGAAACAATAAGCCCAAACTTCTTTCATTTTCCATTGTCCAGTTCTGGAGAGAAAGTATATACTTGTTTCATGCAGGGATAAACAGTGATGTTCACCTTATCTTACCCATGTCAGGATTGGAAACTACCACAGCTGGAGATGTATTTGTGTGTGATCAGAAGAAACAGCCTGAGATATCAAAGTTTTGACAAGTCTGGAGGAAATCAGTAGATATTCAGATGGTAGGACTGATAGTTCCATACAGCTTTTCAGATTAGTGTTTATCTTGTTGGACCTTTGGTAAAGCTAGAAGTTTTCAAGGCCCCAGCTACTGTTCTGTAGTACTCAGCACTTTCCAGCCACTCTGAAATATATTTGGCCTCCTACTTAGAGTTGGTCCCAATTCTTTACCCTGTAGTACATCCAAAAGAAGTGGTCAGTCTAGAAGACTGCTACATGAAGCAAGCCCTTCCCTGAAAATTCTTCAAATTACTCCTGAAAAATCTTGCCCATTAGTAGTCAATCCTAGCAGTTAGTTATGTTGGGAACTTAATGAAAGTGATACAGAAAGAGTGTAGGGCTGGCCTTACAGAGTAGTATAGAAAAGCTTATTTTTTCACCAGTTCTGATAAACAGCAACTAGAAGTCTTTATTAACGTGGCTGTAAGTGCAGGTATCGGAGCAGTAGGAGCTCATGCGACGTGGCAGAGGTACTGTGCTCTTTAATGCATGGCATAAACTATCAGTGCTGTCTAAGAAAGTACAATTATTAATTTAACAGCAGCAATGTTCCAGATCTTAATGCCATTTATATCCTTTATGGTACCTTTCCATTATATCAACAGCACCAAAGCTGTTGTAAGAAAAGCTAATATCCCACAAACATGATTATTCAGGAATTTGGAGGCAACTGGTCATGCAAAAGATGCCTCCTAGTCCTTCCATACTTGTCTTCATTTTTGTGCTTTGGCAATGAGAGGATGTGTTCTCCAGAGATGCACTCAGCCCCAAAGCAGATGGAAGGCTGGACAAGTGACCCTTCCTAGCTTTGTAGCTAAAAACATATGGGCATGAGCCAGTGCTGTGTCAGAATGTGAATGAGAATTTCAGATGCAGCGTCCCATGTGCTTCCCCCAACATTGAGTGTGGCTCACAGAGAGGAACCACATGAAGCACATGATTTGGCGTGACAGACATTATCAGCTGCTGAGCAGCTAAAATGAGGCAGAAGTCATCTGACTTCCTTATCCGAGCAGGGCAATGAATGTCTCCACAAGAACAAAAAACCTAACAGGACTAGAAAGGTATTGGGGAGCCATAGCAGGGGCATGTGGGACTTGTCTCCATGTCAGGAGAGCGCGCTGCAGCAGCGTCTGCGGCGCTGAGGAATCGCTTACCTGTGGGGTGGCTGGTGCTGCACTGAAGGAGCTGCCGCTTGTCTCATTCCCTGGACAGCTCTGGCATCTTCCAGGGCTTTTTGTTTCCTGAAGGAGCTAGTCCAGGTCGTTCTTATAGTTCCTCTCTTGCCTGATAAAATACTCAGGAAAGAGAAGAGACGTGGGATCCTTCCAGGGGTGAGTGCTGGTGTATTTACAAGCCATTTACTGAGGGTTTTTTTCAGATCACTTTAAGATTATTTCCCTATTGGTTTTCAATTCAAAACGCGGGGCTCTCTGCTGCCATCTCTTGGCGTGTGCCTCTCAGCTGCTCTCCTTCCACGCTGGGCCTCAGATTCCCGAGTAGGGATACGGAATTAATGCTACCCGTACTCAGAGGCGGTAACCAAAGCTGTTTGCATGTGGCTGAACCAGAAAGGCAACTTGGGCTATTTTCCAGTATCCTCTGAAGTTACTCTGTTCCGAGACTGCTGGAAGTGTAATGTCCACTCATCCTTGTGGCTGTAGCTACCTGTAAAAGCACAAAGAGATGATGTTGTGAGAGACAGGGTAGAAGCTGCTGCATTTCCACAGTCTGGAGTCAGACCTGCTTGTCGGTGTCCCAGGCAAGCAGACTTCGGTAAATGCCGGCAGCAAGTCCGAACTGGAGCACACACAAGACAGGCATGTTAGTAGCAGTATATTCACTGGGGCATATAAGGAAACAAAGGACTTCTAAGGATATTGCAAGAATATAGAAGGATTATAGAAATATACAATATAAAGATTTTGTTATCATATTTACCCAGATTACCCAGTAAAATCCAAAGTGTAACTCTGTAAATGCTGTTTATTTACACTCACATACTGAACTAGCAGTAGAGGCTTGCAGCATTACTGTATGTACTGAAGGAGGATATTCCGTCTCCTATGTCATTAGGAAAGAAGCCAACGTTGCTTCCTTGCCCCTTCCTCTCAGAGTTCCTAGAGATTTGAGTCCTCTGTACTGCTAACATTGGCAAAATTGGTTGTAATCAGGAAAGGTTTTTGTGTTCCAGCTGTAGGAGAAATCTTTCTTACCATCAAAATATTTTGCAAAGGAGGCATAGGCAGGTGAAGAGAAACAGAAAACAGAAAAGAAACAGCAAAAGACTTCTGTGAGAAGCAGGTTAACAGCAAGGAACAAGAAATGTCAAACAGCCTGAGAACCATGAAGTAAAATGAGTGTGGGTGTCCAGCAGCAGTGGAACAAGAAGCAGATGTGGACAGAGGGACTAGGTGGGTGAAAAGATCAGATAGTCTACCTGAAAGGATAAGCTTGCCCTTCATTCCTTCTCTCTTCACTGAAGGTGCGTGAAGGATTAGGATGACTTTCAGTCTGTTGGTTAAAAGAAGCTGCAGTTCTTGTTTCCTGGCTGAGGCTTATCTTTAAAATAGGAATTAGTTGGCTAAGATGGAACAAGCAGGGCTAGTACAACAGACCTGTGATGGCAACGTTTATCCTTTTAGCATGGCATATAGGATGTTTTATCAGTATAGGCAACTTCTAGTCAGCTATCTTTGGTTAGGTATTTAGGAGTCCTATCCTAGCATAGCCTAGCTGTGAGAAAGTTCATTGTACCCAGAAAAAGCATACTTGGGAGTTATGCTGTACTCAAACCTGGTTTGCTTCCTGTGTGCAATTATTTTGTGACACTTATCACTGAAAGGGTTCTGGACATAAGCATGATTTAGTAAGCGTAACTATATGTTCTTTGTAAATTTAGTCATGTGTTTTGAGACATGATAGTTTTAAATCTCAGTTATAGTGAACAATTGTACCAAAGTATTTCTGAAATCCTTCTGTTATGGCTTATGCTCTCAGTGCTAAACTTGGGGCATGGAAATCATAGGAGCTGAAATAACTACAGTGTAATGCAGAAATACAAAAAACAGTTGGGGAAGTGGCAAATGGACCCTTGAGAATTAAAATGTATTTCTTGCACGTTCCTCTGCTAAGGGAGGAGAATAGAAAAGCTGAAATAGCAGAAGTTCTCCCCAGTATGTTGGTTCTCAGTACCCTTTCATTAACTGGAAGCCTCTTTAACCTTGGGCATGGATTAGTTCAGCAGCATAGTCCTTCTCCAGTGCAGGAGACAGCATCGACCCTGTTCTTTTTAAACTTCAGCGTGGAAGCTGCTAATGGATGGCATGCCTGGACCTTCCTGAGGATATTTGCATCCTAAATTCATCAGTAACCAAAATGGTAGCTCAGTCCAAACTAGTAAATAAAGGTAATGAATGACTGAGACCTGTGAAAGATGATATAATCTAGAATGACTGCTGTGTGCTAGTAATCCTAGTGATAAGTTTCTGTGTTTCTAGTGTAATGGCCTGAGCTTTTTTTGGAAGCTGTTATCAGTGTCCTGAGGATGGTTTTCTTATGATGTAAAATCATAGAAGAGCTTGATGGTTGAGTCGCCATCTCTGGAGGGATTATACAAACTTGTAGACCTGGCACTCAGGGACATGGTTTAATGGTGGACTTGGCAGTGTTAGGTTTATGGTTGGACTCGTTGATCTTAAAGGTCTTTTCCAACCTAAATGATTCTGTAATTCTGTTCAATAGCAATTGAACCGTTCTAAGCAAGTACACTTACCCTGAATTTTTCAGAATAATATAAGATAGAGAACGTTGTATCTGATAGTGGCTCAGCTAACCATAATGGTGCAAAGAATGCAAAGGAATACCCCAGTCATATTTTGAGAGTAGTTTCAGGTTCCCCCAAACCCTTGTGTTTTCACAAGGCAAGAAGAAAGAAGCCAGCAGCATGAGAACTTAATAGGATTAACATTTAGTCTATTTTTCTCTTGCTGTACCTGATTGCTGAGGGCAGAGTTGGGCTTTTCGATGGCACCTGGGAACCTAACTTTACATCTGAAGTTAAAGCAAATTTTGCTCAGCTAGTAATTAAGTTTAAAACTAAGCTCTGTAGGCATATGACCTGCAGGTGCTCTTAGAAACTGCTGTACCAGAATACCTTCCAAAAATGTTATAATATTTTTCTTACTCAGTAAAGCTTATAGTACTGACTGGATGATATTCCTATTAGATTTAAATAATTGCATTTTGTTTATGCTTGCTGATAATTGTCTTCAGGTAGTTTTAGTCCTGAAGATGGGTTAAACAATCTAGTTTATTCAAGCACTGAGTTTAGTAGTCACTGGATTATCATGTTGTCTGTAGGCAGAGATCCCATCCATAGGATGTGCCATTCCAGTGTGCTGCACTGCCTCAGAAAACCTTCAATGAAGGTGTGAGTAGTATGGTAACATTTGCTGCTGCTGGCAATAAGGTTTGTTGATCAAGTCCTACTAGTTGCATTCATTCTCTTCTGGAACTCTTTCTCAATCTTTGGGATATTGACTTTGAATTTTAAGTTTTATTTGTAGCAAAACATAGCATTTATATGGAAAACGCAATAATACTTCTCTTGATGTAATTGTTCTCTCCTGTTTCACTCTCTCTGCCCTTTCCTACTGTTTTTTGTTGCCTTTCCTCTCTTGTTGGCACATAAAAATCCTCCAGTGACTTAACAAAGGGATGCTATCTCACTAGGGCAAGCCAACAGCCCTGCCAGGACACCACTGACTGACATGCTCTAAGTTAGCCAGCCTTTCAAGCTCCAGGCAGTGGTTTTCAAAATGAAGTGGAAATTTGTTTCCAAAAAAGAGGCATGGTGTTAGTAGAAATGTAGTAGTAGCTAGAACTTAATATGTCAGACCTGCGGCTCAACTGAGAGTCAGTGGCTGCAGTAATGGACTTACAAATGGAAACGAGATTCACGATGATTTATTGATTGAAGAAGTGAACTAAAAAGGCTGGCAAGAGCCTCAGGAGATACTCTGATGTGAAGTACAAAATGGGCGCAGTTAGAAGTGTATTTTCGTGGTCTTGCAAAAAACCAAAACAAACCACAAACCAAAAAGTTCCTCTGACATGTTCAGCCACTTTTTACTGAGAGCAGGTAAAAAGTTTTACCAGGAGGCATCGTGACACCTGATTTCAGTAAATTGTTTTTTCTGTGGTTTTCATCCCTTACTGCATCTGCTCACTCTCAGTGTGAGTTCACTTCACGTTGGGCACAAACCTTCATTTATCAGTACTTCCAGTTTACCAGAAAGTGTTGCACAAATTAAGGTGCCACCTTGCTAAGAAAAAAAGAAAAAATAGAAGCACCGTTGTGCTGCGCTCCTGCTCCCACCTGCCCAAGCTATCACCATGTTGCTTTTATTATTACTCTGAGAGTGCCTTCCTCTGCAGATCAGTGTCCTTTTATAGATTTGCGTGTTTTACCTTTTCCTCACTTCAGCAGGGATGGAGTCTTGTAATGCTACTCGTGTTGGAATACCAGTTAAACTTGCTACATTTTGCATGAGAGCACAGACATGAAAAGGGTTAGTGTGGCAGCCAAAGCTGCAGCTATCTCTTGGGAGTAACACTTGATAATTCCTCGGAAGGGAGAGCTCTTTTCACCCAGTCATTCAGCTCTGACTAGGGGAGAACAGCAGGCTGGGCAGGACTTGGGGCCAAGCAGTCCTGCTTTTCCCGAAGCTTGCCCTCCTTTCCACAGAGTAGAACTGTCAGAAAATGATTGACTGGTTTGATGGGCAACAGCTACCTTACCTTGCTGGCAACGTTGTTCCCTCTCCTTTTCGGACGTGTGGTAATTCCAGCAAGGCTAAAAGTGCCTGCAAACACCAGAACCCAGGGTGAGCAGAAGATACATGTTTTGGTTTTTATTTTGGACCTTTAGTACTATCTTTTTAAAATGATGGAAAGTCTGTTACCTCTGCGGAGGATTTAGTGAACTCTGCAGAGAATGTTTTGGAGCCTGCACTAAGGGGGAACCTGAGGCAGAAGCACTGACAGGCTGCATCGCTGGAGAAAGACATCAAGGAACACCCAACTTCCCTTCCACAGACTGTTACCATTTCCACTCTCAAACAAAGAAAAGGGATCACTGAAAACTGGCCCTTTTGGAGCAGCATAGCTCAGAGTCCCTTTCTTTTCTCCATTCCATTAAATTAACACCTGAGGAAATGCTGGTGGTGACTTGCTGCCTCCCTTCTTTCAGGAAGTAAGATTGCAGGAAAATACTCCTACTAAGGGAGGAGTAAATGCAGAAATACCAAAGAGGATTATGAACCGTGGTGTAGAGAAAAATAGTAAGGAAGCGATAAAGAAAGGTATAGGAAAGGTCTGAAAAAAAGCCCAAAACTTTTCCCCACCTTAGCAGTTTCACTGCAGTATTCTTATCTCTCTACATCCAGCATTCAGTCTTTGATGTTTTGAGAAGCTGTTGTAAGCTGGTGTTTGTTTTGCTTTTCTCTCAAGGTTTCCAGCATTCCTTGCCCCACAACAGATAAAATATCTCCCTCAGAAGAGCTCTTCAGACTTGCTGTGATGTCTCACTCTGTTCTGGTGAACACAGCAGTATTTTTTCCTGAGCATTTTATAGGCCTCAGTCTTTTCCAGACTCCTAAATACTTGGTTTGGAATGCATTTTCCCCACATCCTTATGGAAATTCAGCATACCTCTGTAATGGCATGAAAGACCTGCTTATTTCTCTGCTGAGTGCTAAAGTGCATAATACCAGCAGGACTTATGGCGATGTGTCAGAAACAGCAAGAGCTGAGAAGATGCTGCTCTCGATGAGCAAGAACTGAGCCTTCACACAACCTCTGTGCTGTCTGCAACTACTGGCCAGTGCTACAACCGACCTCGTCGGCCTTGAAGGGATCTGGCTGGAATAACTGTCTCCAGCTT